>PVLC010034867.1:0-16534 GCA_004027655.1 Graphiurus murinus | reverse complement strand
GCCTGCCAGGTCCTTCTTGTCCCTTCTCTCTTTGCTAGTCTGGTCTGACTCCAGCAGCCCTCCTGCTGGCTGGTGGCCAAGTAGCCTCGGACATTCTGGGTTCTTAGCTAACATCTTCTTCCTCTCCCTGGTTGCCCAGTGTCCTGAGAGGAGGCATTGGGAAGGCCTATGGGGCACCCTTCCCTGGCGATGAGGTCGCACTTGAATGCTGACACAGCTGGTGGCTCCCTTGTGGTCACTCAGTCCTGTGGCTCTACGGGCCAGAGTGAGGTTAGGACCCCCTTGCTGGGGTCTCCTCTCTCTGCTCCTGCCATCAGCCGAAGAGAAGGCTCAGCTTCCCACATCAGAGTGGCTTCTTCTAATATTTGATCTCTTTTAGCTCAGGGAAACCCCTGTCTCATCCTTTCTATACAGTATCTCTCTCTTCCTTTTCTTTCCATGATACTCGACAGGATATGTTTATGAGCTTCCAGGACTGCAGGCTCAAACTCCTCTTGGTACAAAGAGGTAAGAATAAACAAATGAAGTGAGCTGGGAATAAAAAGAAAGGGAGTGGGACTTTGGAGGAATCATGGGGGAGTAACAAAATAAAATTTCAATAAATTATTAGGCAGCAAAAATAATACTGGCTATCCTTGGTGTTAAAACATTATTTTTAAGTTAACTCTGGTGTGTTAACAGGCTTGGAAATTTCACTTAATATTAGGTGCCTAATATTTACTTACCTGCCTTTCTAGTAGGCAATGTGGAGGATACAAGTATAAACTACCTCCAGGGATTCTCACTAACAGTTGCAACTAATTAGAAACCGGTGCAAGCAAGGAGTTTGCATGCAACACTTAGATCTGGGAACAACTGAGGGAGGCATGATCAACACGTCCATTGTATAGATGGGAAAACCAAAGCACAGACAGGGCTAGTAAGGGACATGCTCAAGGTCACAGAGCTGGTAAAAAGCAGAGGTAGCTTTAGATTGTTGGTGGGTCTGACCTCCATTCTTAGGACTTTCCACTAGTCACCTGATCTAATCATCCACATCCAATAGTATCTATGGGGTTAGATTTTTTGTTCTTTGAGATGCAGGATGAAGCCAGGTGAGGTGGCACATACCTGAAATCTCAGTTCCTGGGAGGCTGAGACAGGAGGATCACAAGTTCAAGGACAGCCTTGGCAATTTGGCAAGACCCTCAGCAACTTAGTGAAACCCTTTTCTAAAACAAAACAAAACAACAGAAAACAAAGGGCTGGGGGTATAGCTCAGAGGTAAAATGCCGCAGAGTTTGGAAGAGTTATGTGTCCAAGTTTATGTTGGCATGAAGACAAACATTCACCTTCCCAGACTCCGGGGTGGCCCCATCTGAGAGCCTTTGGTGGCTGCCAGAGACCCCCAAGCACTGCCCCCTCTTGGTTCCTCCCAAGCCACTCAGTCTTTCTAAAGGAAACACACCCGCTCTATTCAAGGTGGATCGACCAGCAAAAGCTCATTGAAACGCCCCTCTCCACCGCTTTATCCCACCTTAGAAACTCTAAAGGGGACAGGCAGAAAGGAACTCACAAAAGCCTCTTCTCCCGAAGCCCCTGTAATAGGCTCATTAAGACCCCGCCTGGGCTTGTTATAAAATGCCGGGAAGCAGCCCATAAGTAGCTGACTGTTTGTAACAGATAATATCAAATTGGGGAAACATGTAAAAGCACATAGGCAAACAATAAAATGAGATGTACGCCGATGATACCCGCCAACGGGCAGGGAAATAATTAGTCACTCCGTGTACGGGGCTTGGAATTTGTAGCAGAGTTAATTTTATTAGAGTTGCACGTCAACTTTTAACTTTGGTGTTTTGTGTATGGGGTAAATAAAGGATGCTCTATGGGGGAAGCCTGCATCACAGGGGACTAAACAATACTGAGTTCTTACAGTGAGAGTTACACTTAGTATTTATTAAACGGTATGCAGAAGCCCTTCTGCTGTGGACTGTTGGATTATTTATGTTTTTCTTTTCTTCAGATATGAATTTATGTTATGCAATCTGGTCTAGTATTGACTAAAAGCTTTTATTGAGAAGAGCGGAATGCCACTTGTGTGTTATGCTGTTATTGCTAAAAACCAGTTTCTTGACATACTTAATACTCATAGTCTGTCCTGTGTCAGGCAGGACCTTGGAATGGAAGCTTTGGAAACAGTTGACAGCTGCTGACTGACTGGTGACAGCTGAGACCTCCTGTTTTGATTTTGAGAGAGGATTTTGAAATTCAGGGGGATGATAATTCAGTTTCCCATCACTCTCTGGGAAGTAACCCTTAGGAAAGAACAGTATCATTATATTCATTTCACTGGTTTTGCTCAAACAGACTCCTTCATTCTTGAAAAAATTGCATGTACGACCTCTGGCAATGAATCACTTTCTCTGTCTAAAAATATGAAGTACATAGATATTTTTACATAACTCACCAGAGAAGAACCGTGGATATGCTGGGGGTATGGATATAACTTTTGATACCAAGAATTTTCATCATTAGGCATAACTTATATAGAATCTCGTTTATTTTATTAGTATGCTGGTTTAAATAGACCCAGGAGCCGCAGTCCCATCATGGCCACCCCGCCCCCAACGCAATTATAAACTTTTAAAATGACCCTGATTTAAGTTGTGTGTGCGTGCGTGCGTGCGTGCGTGCGTGCGTGTTACTGGAGATTGAACCCAGGGGTGTTCTACCACTGAGCTACATTCCCAGCTCTATTTTTTTTTTTCAAATTTTGAAACAGGGTCTCAATAAGATGCTGAGAGTTTTGTCAAGTGGCTAAGATTAGCTTCCAACCTGTGATCCTCTTGTCTCAGCCTCCCAAGTACTGGGATTACACGAATGTGCTACCACATTCAGCTCTGATTTAAGTTTGAACGTTGCTTCTTGTCCTTGGATATGGCTTCATGAAGTTCCAAGACTCCAAAATTGGGAGGAGGTATTCAGAGTGAAGAGAGAGATCTGATCCTGAATGGATCCCCCAAATTCTTGTTCTTCTCCTTCCATCAGGGTTGCAGATAGCTATGGGGTTAATCACCTGTGTGATTAAACTGTGTGCCCTTCGAGTTTTCATCTGTCCAATGAGAGGGATGGAAAAAATTTCTTATGTTGACTTTCCTCCCCAAATTTGATTTTTATGTGACCATGTAAACCGTACAGAATTCTTGATCCCCCATGCATATCCAGGTTGAGTGAACTTATGAGTGCCATGATTTTGAAGAAGGTGACTTCGTAAAAACAATCACCCAGTACTTAACAACTATAAATCATCTTGCAACAAGTGACACTGGGCAGCAGACAGATTTCGCTCTTTAGAAATTGTGATATTAAGTTGGGCCCATGAACACTTGTAATCCTAGTACTTGGGGGGCTGAGATAGGAGGACCGCAGGTTCAAGGGCAGCCTCAGCAACCTCGTGAGGCTCTCCACAACTTAGTGAGACCCTGTTTCAAAATAAAACATGAATATAGGGCTGGGGGGTATAGCTTGGAGGTAGAATGCCCCTGGATTCAGTCCCCACTACCACAAAAAATAAATAAAAAGAAATTGTGATATGAAAGAATGCCTTTTGTTTGTGATGTAATTTAACTAGAAAGAGTTCACGTACATTGGAGGAGCTTCTTTTGGACAATGGAATGATGTTGTCAAGATTAAGAATATGCACACAGCCGGACGTGGTGGCGCACGCTTGGAATCCCAGCATTTGGGAGGCTGAGACCGAAGGATCCAAGTTTGTGGCCAGCCTCAGCTACCTAGTGAGGCACTCCGCAACTCATTGAGACCCTGTTTCAAAATAAAGAATAAAAAGCCAGGCTGGGGATATAGCTCAGAGGTAGAATGCCCCTGGGTTCAATCCCCAGTACTGAAAAAAAAAAAAAAAAAAAAAAAAGAATATGCACAACCCTTTCACCCAGCAATTCCACTCATTGGCATCTTTCTCACAGATATAAATGCACATGTGTGCAAAGACATGCAACATTATGCCTTGACTGGAGAAATGACTAGGGCTTCTCTATAAGAACTAATATGTAACTGTATTCAAAATGTGTTACTAAGAGAAATAAGGACAGAATGATGCACAGAGCATAGCACCACTTTTAAAAGCACACACACACACACACACACACACACACACACACACACACACACACATAGTATATGTATATGATACCTCTTCAAGGTTACCTAAAGATCTGGTGACCAGGATTGTCCCAGTGAAAAGAACTGGGGGTCCAAGGATGGCAATAGAACTCTTTACCATGTATGGGTTGGTACCTTTTAAAATTTGTACATCTGCTACTAATTTTCACAAAAGAAATAATAAAAGCAAACATCTGAGCACGTACCAGGTATTGTTCTAATGCCTACAGGCATTAGTTTGTTCAATCTTGGCAATAATGCTATGGAGTTAAACTTGTTACCATGTCCCCACATGGCAGATTACTAAAATGAGGCTGGAAAAAGTCAAGCCACTTGTCTACACTCATACAGGCAATGAGTGAGTGGCTTGGGAGCTCTGGATCCCCTTCCTAAAGCTTTAGAAGCCCCTTCACAGATTAAATATATATAATGTCAGACATATCATATCACATATCATATCATATCAATCATCTATACCCACACTCATACTCATAATCTTACTCGCTTGACTCTCTTTTCCCACTGTAAATGGCTTTCAGTTAAATTACAATAAGGCGTTTCACAGTGCATAGCAGTCTTGGCGCTGCACACCCTTACGCTCAATCTCAAGGCTTAGTGAGGCCCTTCATCCCATCCAGGAGCCGCCGAGTCTACATGGACTCTGTCTGTCCTGGGTCCAACATGTCCATGCTTGGAGACTCTGTGTCCCCTCCTGTCGCCTAAAGTTACTGTTACCCAGCAATAGCATTCGCAGGATCCTTTCCAATGCTGCAGTTTCCATCACACACAGTTCCCCACAGGTGGCTTCATTGAATATACGTTTTTTTAGAATATTATCCCCAATCCATATTAGTCTATGAGCACCCAGGAAATTCTCTAACTTCTATGCTTTCTCAGAAACAAACACACTTAGTTTATCCATAAGTACAATTAAAAACCAATGCACACCCCAACTTGCTTGCTTATTTATTTATTTATTTATTTATTTATTTATTTATTTATTTATTTATTTATCTATCTATCTATCTATCTTGAAACAGGGTCTCTCAAAGTTGCTGAAAGCCTCACTCAATTGCCGATTCTGCCCTCAAACCTGCGATCATCCTGTCTCAGTCTCCCAAGTACTGGGATTACAGCCATGCCCCACCACACCTGGCTTCAGTTTGACATTATAAGTAAAACAATGCAGCAGCACCAAGTGGACGGTGAAGCTGTGCCCTTCAGGTATGGGATCAGGATCCCCTGGGCAGTGGCATTCAGAGTTCAAGCTGAGAAGATGGAGAGAAACTTCTCAGGTTGAAGGTTCACCTGTCTTTCCAGAAATTAACTTTATATCATCCATTCATCTCATTCAGTTGGAACAAATTGGCCGGAAGATGTTTCTGGAGGAGAAGCAAAAGCATGTTTGCTTAATAAACCTTATAGAAATGTAGTTTCTCAGGAGGAACCTGCAATCCTCAGTTTCTTCCTATTGCCTTCTACTCCACTTAAAGTATTTTGTGAAATGCAGATCTCTTGAAGGGATTTATTCTTTTACCAGGCGTGGCGTTTGGAAGTTCCTGGAATGAGCAGTGAGGTTTTGGATCTCATATCAAAGGGTTTAAAGTTAATGATTTTAAGTATGGTTGGATTTCATTGCATCTCTGGTGGGCTAAAAACTTCAGCCACTCTTTGACCTCTGCTCAGTCAATTCCATTCCATCTAATGCTCTGTGACTAATATAGTGGATATTTAATCTACTTTGCTGCTGAGATGACTTTTAGAGTCACTTTTTCCCTCTTTCTCTTGGAAAACTTCCTCCAGAGAGAAATTGCTTATCGTAAGCTCTAAATATGTTGCATATTACAGAATACAATTTTTAAAAGCTTTTCTTCCAGAGACAATTAAACCTTATCACTTATTTTGCTATTGCATTACAAACGAGACCGATAAAACCATATTATCCTAGAAGGAAAAGTAGAATCAAAAAGAAGAATGAATTGCAACTTCCCTGATCCTGTTATTAATGTAGATATTATAAGGTGTCATGTCTTAGCCTACTATTTCCTGTGGTGTAATTAAATTGGGAGACAAAAATCAATGATACACACGGTTGCGAGCCTTAGGTTTCTTTCATCTATTTCCTTGTTAAGAACGCATGCAGCTTTTGTTAAAGGCTCATTTGGAATTAAATATGGTCTATGTGCTCCACAAGCAAGGTAGTGACTGTTCCAGGCACCTAGAAAGATGTGGTCCAAATGTTGGCTCAATAGGTATACACTAAGATCAGAACTGGGTCTAATCTTTCCTTCCTCCCTAATTAGAGGACCGACCCCTGGAAAGCCTTTTAAATCTTTGTTCTCGATGAGAGGGTGGACAAGGCACCTCTGGAATGCTCCTTCTTCATTAACTTAGACCTAAGCTGTGATTCCATCTGGACGGGAGCTCTGATGGAGGGGCTTGGTCATCACCTAGCACAACCAGGTTAACAGGAGGTAGGCAGAGTCACTCTCTTCTCAGGGGCTGAAAATGCTTTCAGACTCTGCTTCTCTCTTATCAATCCCATTGCGTAGAAATGTCTGATGAGGGCTCTTTCTAGGGAAATTCATCATTAGACAAGGATCAAAACCCTAATCGAAGGGGGAGTTGAGGATCTGGAAAACACCCTGGGGCTGCAGAGCTAGGTTTCCAGTCTTGGTTTTACCGTTCACTCTTCAATGCCTCCACTACTGAAATTTGATTTCCTTATCTAATGGAAAGAATGGACTGTTATCATCTCTAATATTTTTATTATGATTATTTACATATATTGATTGTACAGTTAATGGATTCATTGTGACATTTCCATGCATGGGTATATTATGCATCGATTATGTTTATCTTACCCTGCTACCTCTCCCCACCTCCCTTCTCTCTCTTTCCTCTTTGAGGCCCTTCCCAGGTGCAACAGTCTCTTTTCTAATTTCAGGTCATTATTTTTCATTCTCTCTTTAGTTTCCACATGTGAAAGAAATCATGCAATACTTGTCCTTCTGGGTCTGGCTTATTTCACTTAACATGATGACCTCCGGCTCCATGCATCTTCCTACAGTTTATGGAATTTCATTTCTCTTTATTGCTGTGTAATAATGTATTATGTATACATGCCACATTTTCTTTATCTATTCATCTGTTGATGGACATATAGGCTGATTTTGTCTCAGCTATTATGAATACTGCTGCAATAAACATAGGTGTGCGGGTATTTCTTTTGTATGATGACTTCATTTTCTGATATGTAACCAGGTAAGGCATAGCTGGATCATGTAGTAGTTCTGTTTTTATTTTTTAAGGAACCTCCATACTGTTTCTTGCAGTGGTTGTACCAATTCCTTTCAACAGTCCATACAGGGTACCTTTTTCTCTGCATCCTTGCCAGCACCTGCTGTTATTCTAAGTGGGGTGAGATACAATTTCATTGTAGTTTTGATTTGCATTCCATGATGGCTAAAGACATTCAGCATTTTTTTCATTTACTTAATAGCTATTTATATTTCTTCTTTTGAAGAGTATCTATTCAGATCATCAATCTATTTTTTTGAAACATTGATTACTTGGTTTTTGTTAAGTTTTTTGAGTTCTTTATATATTCTGATATGAATCCTTTGTCAGATGAATAGATGGCAAAGATTTTCTTCCATTCTGTAGGCCATCTCTTCTGTTTTTGCTTGTTCGTTTGCTGTGAAAAAGCTTTTTAATTCGATGTAATTCCATTTGACAATTTTTACCTTTGTTTCCTGTGCTTTTGGAATGCTATTAAGATAAACGTTGCCCGTGCCAGTATCTTGAAGTGTTTCTCCTATGTTTTGTCTAGTAGTTTCAGCATTTCAGGTCTCATGTTAAGGTATTAGATATATTTTGAATTGATTTTTGGGCAGGGTGAGAGACAGAGATTGGATTTCAATCTTCTACATATTGATAGTTTTCCCAGCTGGTTATCAATATGAATAAACTGTCTTTTGTTTTCCAATATATGCTTTTGGCACCTTTGTCAGGTAGTAGATGCATGGGTTTATTTCTTGGTTCTCTATTCTGTTCCACATGTTTGTTTTTATGCCAAATCCATGCTGGTTTTGTTACTACGGTTCGGTAGTATGTCTTGAAGTCAAGTATTGTGATGCCTCCAGCTCAACTCTTTTTGCTCAAGATTTCTTTGGCTAGTTGGGATCTTTTGTGTTAGATTTCATACAGGGAACTTGGAAATCTATGGATTTTGGCATAGGCAGGCGGGGGTTCCTAGAACCCATTCTACATGGATAACAAGGAACAGCTCTAGACATAGGTCTTACTTGAATGAATGTTGTCAACTTGTGTTTTCTGGTCTAAACACAAAGAAGGGATGAATGAATATCTGAAAGGTGGACATGGGGATGCTTAGAGCTTTGAAAAATAAATGGAATGTAAGCAGTGGTCCCTGATGAGATTTGGGTTCCCTGAAGACAAAGAGAAGGTTTGTGGTTTCTGAGTATGCTAGAGACATAGTGCCTCAGAGATGAGAGGATATCTGCTAGGTGTGGGAACTAATGAAGTGATAGGCATTGTACACTTGCTTTGCCAATGACCTTCCTAATAATGTGCCACACTGCACACATGGTGACTGGCCAGGACTGAGTCCTCTTGTTCCCATTCATTTCAGCGTCTGTAACAGGGCTTGCTAGATAGTGTGGGCACTCAGCAAACATTTGCTGAATTAATGTATGGTCAACTTGAGTTGTGTGAATGAATGAATGCAGCCCCTGAAGGAGTAATGAGTGTCAAAACAGTGATACATAAACACCTGTGTGCTCATTTGAGATGTGACATAAACCTTCGCGGACGCTTGAAGCATCCCAGGAGAGGAAAGGGGGGAACTTTCTGTTAACTCTGGATGTGGAGGGAGTGATTATATTTCATTTGATTAAAAAGTAAGGAAATGCAGATGTGAATGCTGAATTTTGAGCACAATTCATATAGCCGTGCGTGGTGGTGCACAGTTGTAATCCCAGATTTGGGAGGCTGAGACCGGAGGATCTGGGTTTGCGGCCAGTCTCAGCTACCTAGTGAGTCACTCTGAAACTTAGGGAGACTCTGTTTCAAACTAAAGAAAAAAAATAGGGCTGGGGGGTATAGCTCGGAGGTAGAATGACCCTGAGTTCATTCCCCAGTACTGAAAAAAAAAGTTTATATTGAACACGATTCATCGCTCTTATTAGCAGAAGATATTTCTGCCATGGAAGGATAGCCCAGCATGGAGGCATCAGACAAGAAGAGCAGTGAGCCCAAAGGCAGGGAATAGGACAGGAGTGAGTGAGGGAGAAGATGATGGCCAGGGGCGCTCTGAGGAGTGGGGGCAGCTCCCATGACAACCCATCATCACGGCAGCACATGTTTGTCCCACAAAGCCATTGGCAAGGTCATAGCATTATTACATGGACCTTTCCATTAAAAGGATCATGATAACTTTTACCAAATATAGGAGCCATACAGCCATACTTTCAGTCTGCTCATTTAAATTGCATCTGGTGGGTGGCTTGCCCTGCTCTGCTCAAGCATATCTTGGTTTCCTCATCTGGGCCATAAAGATGATGCATACTTTTCACTTAATGTTGCTGTGAGCATTAAGTGAATTTCCAGTTAATAATGTTATCTTATCAGCAAGGTATCCTCTGACTTTCCAGTATCTATATTAAAAAAAGCAACCTGATCCCCCATCCCTTCTTCCCTTCCCTCTGCCTTATTTTACAATAACACGTTGTCCACTGTTTGGGCCCAGGCCCACCCCAACTGGGACCTAAGGAGTTCATGAAGAGAGAGGGACAATAAAGCATATGGCTGCGCCAGACAACATTTAAGGAAGTTTCTCATGAGCTGTCGTATTACTTTATAACACTTTAGCCAGAATATAGTTATAAGGCCAGGCCTAGCTGCAAGGGAGTCTGGAAAATGTACCCCATTGACAACCAGAGATTGAGCTGGATGTAGTGGTGGTACATTCCTGTAATGTTAATACTTGGGAGGCTGAAACAGGAGGATTGCAGATTCAAGGCCAGCTTCAGCAACTTAGTAAAACCCTTAGCAACTTAGTGAGACCCTGTTTTAAAAAAATAACACACACATATATGTGTGTGAGTATATATGTATATACATATATATGTGTGTATATATACATATATGTGTGTGCATATGTATATAAACATATATATATATATATATATATATACACACACATATGTAACATACATAAAAGTAAAAGGATGGGGATGTAGATTATAGATAGAATGCCCTTAGGGTCAATCCCCAATACCAACCAACCAATCAACCAACCAACAAAAGAACCCAGAGATTGCATTACAGTGCATCTGTGAATTACTTAGCTTTTTCTGTTAAACAAATCACCCCCCAAAACTCAGTGGCTCCAATAACAATCATTTTATTTACCACAAAGTCCTATGGATCAGCTCAGTAATTTTTTTTTAATTGGTGCATTGCAAGCATACATCATTATGAGATTCAGAATAACAAAAACATACATGCACACAACGTGCAACATTCCTTGTGTGTTTCCCTGCGGGTGCCACCCTGGACTCTCCACTTCCCCATATATAATATTAACATTGATATAGATAACTTCTTATATGATCAAAGGGATATCTGAACTGTCTCCATCATCAGAGCCCCCCTGTCACCTCTCCACCTCCCTCCCTTCCCAATTCCTCTTCCACTATTCTAGTAGTATTTCCCCTTATCTATTTGGAGCCTTCTTTGTTTCCAGGTTCCTCTCTCAGCTAGGTAATTTCTTTTCTCTGGCCCTGTGTGACAAGCTTTTGTTGAGCATGCTCATGTGTCCAGGTCACCTGGCGGGACAGCTTCACATTCTTGGCAGTAGAGGAGGTGGGCCGTGGGCTTTGCTAACCTTCATGTAGATCTCATCCTCCAGCAGGCTGCTGAGGACTCATTATGCAGGGGGTTGTCAGGGTTGCAAGAGCAGCAAAAGGGACGAGCCTCGATTTATGTGCATTTGCAAATCTCTGCTTGAATCATCCTTGCCAGGGTCCCATTGCCCAGAGTGGCTAACCTTACTCAGAGGGTCAAGAGATGCACTCCGTCTCTGCATGGGAAGAGAAGCATTTATGGCCATTGTCTGCACTCTGCCACACAATAGGGGAATGAGAATTGAAGGGCAACTGTGAGAAGTATTACATTATCCCCACTGGTGCCTCTGGTTCCAGACTGGTTATGACTAACTCCCTGCATTCCACCTTCGCCTGGGGGTGGCTCAAGACATCCACAGTTCAACAGTCAGAACACAGCTTATAATCCACCTCCTACATAAAACTTAGCTAAACAAATCTTGTCCTCCTACAGTGCATGACACAGCATAAACCTTCTAGTGTGTTGCTTAATCCAAATAGCTGGCAGTCATTCTTGACAACTCCTTCTCTCCCACTTTCTCACATTCAAGCCATCACCAGGTTCTGCTGACCTCATTCCTTAAGTATCTCTGGCATCTACTTCTTGTCTTCATCTCCATTGCCAGGATCCCTGGCCCAAGGGCCCTGACATCCTCCTTATGGGAGGCTGCCTGCAACCTGTTTTTCACATTGGAGTTAAAGTGATGAAAGTGCAAATCAGGTCCTGTCACTCTCCAGCTTACAAATCTGTCACTGGAGTCTTCTTCTCGGGAGGGAGATCCTGAGTCATGTCTCCTCTGCTATTCTCCCTGTCACTCTCTATACTTATTGCAACATGTGGCCTCAGAGGAAGGCAGAAAAATGCAGATTTAAAACAATAGATCATGACCCAAGCTTGGACCCTCGAACCATCAACACTCACTCTCTCTTCCAGGAGTCTTGCTATGTGTCACAGGCTCACAGCAGGCCCCTTTTGACAGACGATTGACAACATGCTCCTTAGTCTTTCAGATGTCCTCTTTTTCCTTTTGGTGGGGACTTAAAGGAGACCTTCTTCCAGGGGGTAGGGTATTGTTGGAATGCATTTCAGTAGTGTCTATCTCTGATAGGGTACTTGCTGGATGTAGCAAGAACCGAGAGATAATAAATGGTACATCAGGTGGAGTTCTTGGATGCAAATATAATAAACCAATTCTGGCTCACTTAAGCAGGAAGGGAAGACATTGGGAAAATATTAAGTAGCTGGTATGAAGTACACTACTATGAAGCCTAGGGAACAGGCTTGCCAAAATGGCAGGAGCAATCAGCTCAGCAGGAGCTGTGTGCTCTTCTGCCCTCTTGGCCAGACCTTCCAGACAGTTGGCACCAAGGGCAGCTCCAACCACATTTCTGCTATTCCTGCATGAGTAATGGCCTGAACTCAGTAGTTCCAGGTAAGAGCATGAGTTTGGTCAGGCCTTGTCTGGATCCCATCCTTCAGTGGCTAGAAGACAAGCAGCAGGCACCTGTGGGCCCTCTGCCGCCAGAGAGGGTGGTTGGATGTGCTTCCTGCCCATGAGCTGGCACAATGGCCACTGACCCTAAGCAGGCAGGGAGCCACAGAATAGGGTTTCAGATGGACAGATTTCCTTCTCTGCGTTGATTCTGGTCTCTCTGTGTCTCACAAGCAAGACATGTGACAATCAGGATTTGTCTTTGGTTAGCCTAAGACGCTTAGTGGACTCAGAGTTGGAGATAGCAAGAAATTAATGATGTGGGTACAATTATGAAGGCAAGTGATATCGCAGGGTATATCTTTGAGATATTTCTTAGAAAGCTCTTCTGTTCTTTCTGAAGAAGCCATGTTTGTTTGCCCACTGGTATCAACAGATTGACCAAAGGGTATGATTCAGCTGGTTTTTTGTCCTCCTGATAGGATGAAGCAAGGGAACACCATAAAGTCATGTTCAACTTAGCCATCACAGTCTAGATATCCTCAGTCAGTGAGCAATATGATAGAGAATATTTTGCTGATAGTTGTGTACTTCTAGGAAAGGTTTTTCTTCATTTATTATGAATGTGATCATGTTCTTTTATTGTATATATCTATCACAGGCCATTTCAATTCTTTGTAAATACAGGAGTGTACTAACAACCAACCTTAGCTAACTTGCAGAATAACTAACTAATCATGTAAGTAAATGCATGAAAAAAAGCCAAGTGCAGTGACAAACCTCTGTAATCCAAGTACTTGGGAGGCTGAGATGAGAGGATCTCAGGTTCAAGGCTAGCCTCAGCAACTTAGCAAGACTCTTAGCAACCTAGTGAGATCTTGTTTCAAGACCACCTCAAAAATTTTTTTTAAATGGCTGGGGGTGTATTTCAAAGGTAGAATGTTCCTTGGTTCAATCCTTAGTACCAAAAAACAAAAACAAATAAAAATAAAATAGGGATTGTAGCTCAGAGGTAGAATGCCCTTGAGTTCAATCCCCAGTACTCTCCCATGCCCCCAACACACATGCTAATACATGCATACAAAAATAAAAAAATAAAACACATGAAAAAAAAAGTTCTGACCTACCACAAAAACAGATCTGAACATAACTATAAAAGGTCATATCCATTTTCCAACTATAATTGACCAGATAGACGCACAACCATTCTAGTTCCTTCTGGACTCTTCTTATCCTTGGATTCAAGTAGATGGTCTTACAATTATCATCAGCCTGTTCTTGATTTTGGCCTGCAAGACCTCTAGAAGAGAACCCAGCGGAATCCGTGTGGACCTCTGACCTACAGCATGGCGAGATGATAAATATGTTGTATACAAGTGACGTATGCATGCTCATTTGTTATGACAGCAAAAGGAGATCAATATACATCTTGCCCTTGGATCCTCTTTCTGATGGGGCTTAAAAGGCCTGCAGGATCTTGAGGGACAAGGAGAAGGGTCTGAGCTCATCTCCACAGTTAGAACCAAGCCAAAGGGACCTCGCAGGGTCTCCATGGGTAGGGTGACCCCCCAGTCAGCTAGAACCTCCTCCTTTGACTCATCAGCGTCTACTTGACCTCGGCAAGCCTTCAGCAGTTTACAGGGAAGGCGGCCCATGACCCTTAGCTGTTGGACAACGTGTGAACGCATGGTGAAGCTGGCGGGTGAATGACAGGCCTTACAAACAGCAGAAGGTCATTCTCTGAGTGCATAAAAACCTGTCTCTGTGGCCGGCAGTCCACGGGGCTGCCATCCTGGGGAAGGCACAGTGAAAAGTGCCCTGTCACTGAACTTCATTATGATGTGCAATCGCGATGCCCCAGTGAAAGCCTATGTATAACGGAGCTAGCCTTAACACTGTGGCTGAGACCCCATTATTTTACACAGCCCGTTCCCCATCTGGGCAGACTACCAGATAACATGACAAGGGATTTTCTTCCAAATCGACATAGACACGTTGAAAGGCCGACTACGTTACAAAGATGAAAGTGTGAACAGGAACAGTGGCCGACACTGGCTGTCGAGGAAGGTTAGGACATTTTCTCAGCCCAGCCTCCGAGAGCTACATTGGCCTGGCGTTACTGCAGCTTCTGAATTCAAGCGAGGACTTCCTGTCTGAAAAGCAGTAGCCTAGAGTCTCACTGTTATGAAGCTCCCAGATTAAAAGTCCTTGGAAGTTAGGAAGTTATTCTTTACAATGCAACAAATGGACCCCCCCCCCCCTTTTAAAATAAGGATAATCTGTGGACCAGAGTAGTCATTCCATTAAATAGCCAGAGAGAGAGAGAGAGAGAGAGAGAGACAAAGAAAGAAAAAGCTTTGAAAACTTTACTTGCAGTATCTTTTCACTCTTTCTTTGATATAGTTGGGATGAGGGGAATACATTAGCACCTTTTAGCTTGCCGGCTAACTCTCAAATGCATGTAAATGGAAGAGGACTGTCTAGAATGTGTGACTTCATTTTCAGAATTCTAATGTCAAGGTCAAAAGGCTAAAAAAGAAAAAGAAAAAGAAACGAGAGAGAATAACTACAGAAAAATCAAATTGTTGAAGTTTTAAACAATTCTGTACTTTTGGGGGAATCGTCCTCTTTAGTTAAATAGATACTGCGACATACGATGTTTTCTCAGGAATAGCAGGGATCTTCAGCCCATGGCCAAGATGATGGCCGTGCAGGTTTTGGGCAGCCATGATGGAGGTGAGGCTCAGAGAAAAGTAACAGAGAAGAGCTAGCCCTAACTCTAACCCCACAGCAATGATAATGGCGTCTTCATGGCCTGCCTCTGTCTTGTCAGAGTACCACACACATCCATCTCTCTGTCCATCCGCCTTTTTATACAGAAATAGTTTTTGCTGGCTCATGAATTCTCACTTAAGAGATTTCTCAGCCTCTTTGAGGCACCCGATGTAGTTTGTGCCACTTAAGAAAATGGACTCCTCTCTTCTGTCTCTCTCCACTCACCCTTCCAGGTGAGATGTAGCTGTGTTTTAGGAGTGACTAAGTTCCTGCCACCCAGGTGGCAATGGTATTTGAGGGGAGAGTGGTATAACAAGAGAGAAAGGACCTGTAGCCACCAAGGGCTTTTAAAGAGGAGAACTGTCCCGCCATCTAAACCTTCTACCTTCAGAGTCCTATGACAGAGAAGGAAACGCTTATGTTGTTCAAGTCGCTAGGATTTAGTGTCTCTGATTTCTCTGCTGAACCATTACTCTCCTCCAGGATTGGGGCCCTTCTGCTGCTCAGCGACTCTTACTTTTACCTGGTCCATATGCTTTTTGCTAAGTTATTAATTTAAAAATGATCAAGCTAATGTTATATCTCAGCCTCATGTTCTGCTCTGAGAATAGTCTTGCCAACTACTCCTAGACTCTTAGGGGTTCCAAGAGCCATTCTCTGAGGGTTGGACAGCCCTCACTTTTCACACCAGCTAATCTAATAATTCTCTGTTGATGTACGGCTATCCCTACCACGAAAATGGTGGCGCCTAACTCTGACTTTCTACATAGTGTCTTCATGGAAACAAGTGGAAAATGGCTTGGGTCCCAGTGAGCCCTTATGGTATCTCTACAAATACTGTGACCAAAATTATTGTTTCTTGTCCTGCATGGTTGGAATTGTTCGAACTCCCCCTCCCTCATACAACTGGAGCTTCAGATGAGCTATATAGGTTTTGAGGAAATCCTCAGAATTCTTAGTTTTCATCATTATCAACTAGTTATAAGCAGTTTGTTCCTTCTTTTTAATTTATTTTTTAAATTTATTGGTGCATTGTAATCATACATCTTGAAACAGTACAGGATGGTAGAGGCATACATGCACACATCACTCATTTAGCCCTTCCCCAATTCCCACCCCATTCCCTCCCCCTTCCCTTCTTCTCATGTTCAGCATAGTGATCGACTTTGATAAGTTTGTGAATGTATATCATGTGCATTCCCTCCCATCTCCTTCAGTTAGGTCACCTGCTTTGCTCATCTAAGGTTTCTTCTTTGT
>PVLC010034865.1:0-16650 GCA_004027655.1 Graphiurus murinus | reverse complement strand
TGGGGATTGAACTCAGGGGCATTCTACCTCCGAGCTACACCCCCAGCCCTGTTTTTTTATTCTTTATTTTGAAACAGGGTCTCACTAAGTTGCGGAGTGCCTCACTAGGTGGCTGAGGCTGGCCTCGAACCCGGATCCTCCGGTCTCAGCCTCCCGAATGCTGGGATTACAAGCGTGCGCCACCACGCCCGGCCCCTTCCTTTCAGTTTTTAACCTACACCTTTCCCACCATTGTACTAGTAAAAAGAGTTGTCTTTTAGCACCTTATCTGGGCTTTGATGAATATGTCTTTTCATAAGGAGAGAGGTATCTGAAACTGACTTTGACTAAATTAAACACAGTGAGATTTATTGGAAGGTTATTAGGAAGTCATAGAATTAATAAGCTGGATAGAGAGTCTTGTGTGGAAAGATAATAAGACCCAGGAGGATCCTAATGACCAGTATGCAGGAAGGGAGGAAGGATCTTATAGTAGGAATGATTGGGTGAATAAACCTACCCAACACTTCCGCCCAAGAACCTCGAGATTCAAAGCTGAGGGAGAGTGGTCATCAGATTGACTGAGCGTAAGTCACATGACTTCACTATGATTTCCCTGGGTAGGTTGTCCTTTGTCTGAGATCTCAAGATAGGAGGAGGGTACTGGATTTATCCTTCCTTCATAATATTCTTAGTTGTGAAGGGTACACAGTTCTCGATAAGGAACTCCAGATGCCAACAGAAGAGGAAACGGGTACTGTATACCCCCAAAATAGCAAACGCCAGTGACAGTGAGCATATGTGTGCTCACATTACCCCAAATTGTTCTTATAGACCCTGAATCCCACAGTTCTCAGTCCTTACCTTGGCAAACTTAAGGGCCTTGATTGATTTTAGTTTGTTCTTCTGAAACATCTCTTCCCCATTTCTTAGGAGATTTTAATTGCTCAGCCCTGGACCTTGTCCAAGTCCTAATAAGTCTTTATTGAGCTGCAGCAACCAAAGCTGCACAGTTTTGTGTGCTGACATAGTGCTATAGGTTCCAAGGAAAGAATACCACATTCAGTTTTATGTCCAATACTTTTGGCCAATATTAATGTTATTTATTAGGAGAAAATAAGTTTCCTTTTTATATCACCTGGGTATCCAGTAATGCAAGCCTTGCTGGCATGAGGGAGGGCTAGTATGTTAGAAATAGAGAGATATGAACACAGTGGAGTTATCTCCACTTAAGAGAGAAGAAAAATAAACAAAAAATCTGCATTTCTACATACTCTAAGTCTGTTCTTGAATGCAGAAACCCTTTGGCTTAGAGTTTGGATCCAGATCAATTTTGTTGTCAATTCTGTTTTTTTCCAAATGTATGGCTTTTGCCAAATCATTTTAATGTTGCTAAGTTTCCATTTTGTCATAATTGATATAGGAATGAGTAAGAATTCTTAGCTGGACAGGATTAAGTGTGATTGTGTAATTACACTTATTAACTCTTTGGCAAAAAATCTGGCGTTTACTAGAAATAGAATTTAAAAATTCTGCTTTTTCTTCTCTTTGTACCAATGAGACAAGAGAAATCTGAAATAATTGAAATCACAGTACTGGGGTTACTGGGAAGATTTTGAAGAAGTGTTGGAGGGAGAAAAGTGAATGACTGAATGGAAAAAAGATGTTAGAACAGGGCGGAACAGAGATGAGATACTTAATAGCTGGAAGTCAGAACAATGAACAATGAAACAGTTTACTTTTTAGTTATCAGAGTGGCTGATTAGAAAAGGATGGAAGACTGTGTAGTAAGGTAACTGCCAAAGAGATGAGAGTTGGTTTCCTCCCCCTCCTTTTGGAGCTGATCTGTGTTCTGGAATTTAGGAAAGGGTGGTGCCATCCCTTAGGGGATGATACTGAATATCAAGGGTAAAGGTAAAAACATAGAAGAAATTAAGAGTAAATGCATATGATTTTTGCTTCTGTCCTTTTTCTAGTCAGTATCATTTTAGGGAAAGAGATGAACTACATTTCTCCTTGGTCCCTGTGCCTGGGGCTAGGACACTTCTTGTGTTTCTGGCTGAAATGCAGGCTGACATTTGAGGGGTGAGACAGATGGCTGTCACCTCCATTAAGAATAACTGCACCCCAGCCCTTTATCCACAGCTCTGCAAATGTATTTGGCTCTCATAGCAGGTTTATGTGTTGGCCATTCCCTTCCAGCTTGGACATGTAAAGACTTTCAGATGGCTCTGTGGCTTTTTACTCTCACTTTCACTTGTTCTCAGAGTCTTGAAATAAATAACCCTTAAGACTACAAAAAGGCTATTATTCAGAAATAAAGGAACTTTAGACTGGGATTTTCCTCTCTAATAAAAAATAAATAAAAATTTTCATTTCACTAAAAAGGGCCAGAAATAAAAGCAAAATATAATATACTGCAAGGCACAGTGGATAGAGAATAGTCGTGCAGATTAGTGGAACTGAGTTTCAGTTTCGGTTTTCACTTACCTCCTCAGGGGTTTCTGTCTCTGCTACTTTAGCAAACTGGTTTTTGACTATTTCTAGGGTCCTTTCCAGCATAAACTTCTTGTGATCCTATAGCCATGTTTATTTTAATAACATTTTCACAAACTATTATGATTTCTTGCCTCAGAAATAATCAATTTTTGATACTTATCATTTCCACGTGTGTTTTATACTATTACTGTATATCTATTTATCTATAAACAGTATGTTGTGTTTGAAATATTTTAATTTTACAAAAATGATGTCATGCTATAACTATAAATCAACTGCCACTTGCATTTGTTAGCCAACAGTTTTAAGATTTACCCAGGCTCACACATGCAGCTCTATTTCATTTATTTTAATTACTATATGGTAATGTATTATATGAATAGTCCACAGTTCTCTCATCCTTTTTCCTGTTGACTAGTTTTTACAATTACAAATAATGCTGGAATTAATGTACTGGCATAAGTGTCCTTCTGCTATGTGTATCTTTAACGGGTCTCGATGTTAAATTGATTCTAAAGGTTGGAACAGCACTGTCAAATGGATAATTCCTAGGTTTATCCTGTAATTACTTGTTAGATCCAGCAACTGTTAAGAATCTTACATTTACTTTACTATCTTTTTTTTTTCATGTAACAGAAATTTTACATTCTCTATGTAAATGAACTGCACTAAAAATAATAAACACAGTGTTATGTATCCTGTTTTCAACAAATCTTACACTGTAGACAAGCCATGTGTACATGTAATTACTCTTCTATATAATAGCACAAATGTCTACTTGGTCAGTTGAGCTACAGTAATTTACTTGCATCACCTTTCTTAATCTTGGTGGATACAAATTCCTTGAAGTCTTTTGATCTTCTATAATTTCTTCTCTCTGTTCCTAAGAGTACTTCTAGCAGTGTCAGAACTAAATGTTACTTGGGTTACATATTATTTTATTTTCAGTGTTTTCTTTGTTTATAGTCAAGAGTCTGCTGGCCTTGTTATAAGCTGCACAGAATGCTGTAACTAGAAAAAGAAAAGAAAGAATATAGGGTACTGTCTCTTGAGTTTAACATAGATATTTGATTGTTATATGTAGCGCTAGTGAACCTAGATTCCCAGTAAAGCTCTTATGTAAATTGTGGAAAGATGCTCAGCCTTTGACTGAATGACACAATAGGTCTTATTTTCCAGTTTGTGTTATTAACCAAAGTCACAAGTCATAATAGTTTTATCCAGCAACATATTTCTTCAGCTTTAAGAAAAAGATGTAGCATAGAGAACCCTGCCACATAAATAATGAACAGCCCAATAGAGGTCTCACACACCAACACATAGCTTCTGGTGCTCATTCATCATATGGAACTTGTTTGTTCCAAGATTCAACCGCTGACCTTCACCTGGGTCACATCAGCACAGGAAAGCTACATGGTCTATGGACCTTGAGCTTAAAAACTGAAGATGTATTACCTAATGTATTACCTTTACTAGTATGATCTGGGGACCAACCCTTTAACACACGTGCCTTTGGGGAACATTCTAGATCTATAGTAGGGAAGCAGGTGATTGCCTGGCTTTCTTATAGAAGCGATGTGAGAGCTTCAACTTCTATATTTTAACTAACCCATATCAAATGTAAATTCTTATAATGTAGTTTATATATTTAAAATGGACTTACTGGATAAATCAAAGAGGTAAGAAAAGACAAAATATTGCATTTGAACTATTATTTAATTATAGAGAATGCTATTGGGGGTAATAGGTTATATTATGATGCTAAGTAATAAGTTCTTCCTTTTAAGATATTCTATTTTTGAGCCAGGAGAGGTGGCACATGCCTGTAATTCCAGTACTTGGGAGGCTAAGACTGGATGATTGCAGGTTCAAGGCCAGTCTCAGCAATTTAGTGAGACCCTTGGCAACTTAGTGAGACCCTATTTAAAAAAAAAAATTACAAAAGGACTGAGGATGTGGCTCATAGAAGAATGCCCCTAGGTTCAATCCTCAGTACCAAACAAACAAATAAAAAAACAAATAGCCCCAGATATTCTGTTTTCATATCACCTTCATTTCCTATTTATGCAGTAATAATTGTGGTTCTTCATTTCAAATCCTAGAGATATGTATTATCTTTTAATTGCAACCATTGTTTATAATGTCTAACTGTAAGTACAATGGTACTTATTTACTTCAACTGAGAATGAGGTAGAAGAAATACATATTTTAGTCAGATTATAATTATGCCTCTTCTAACATAGTTTGAAAAATTTAAAAGATGTATTATTTTGAGTAGGTGGGATGGCAAAGTTCTTATTGCCCTATATACAAATTGTTAAACCTTCCACAAATGTTTATTGTGAAATTTGATTGAATAAACATTTGAATATAAAAATTCAGGCCAATAAAATCAAACCATGTATATCTGGCTTGCCTTTTGAAGGTTTCCTTTACTGAGGGAAGTAGCTCATCAAGGGTATGTGTGTTTATGTAATGAGAAGTCACTATTAGACTATTTAATTGCTTATCATTCTTTCCATTTTCAAAAACATATGGCAAAATGAACTCTTATAATTTTTCATCATCTTCATTTTCAGTCTATTCATGGCACAGTCAAAGGGCACATTTTGTAGTGACAGATTTTTCAAAGTGGCATTTCTTGTGGAGATTTTGTGAAGTAGAACTTTATTTAAATTGTGTAGGAGAGTGTAGCAGAAAGTTAAAATACATACAATACCTAAGAAGGGGTGTGGTGAAACTTTTCTATATAAACAAAAGGTCTTGTCAATAAAAGTAACATCAGATCAAACACTTGAAATATTTCAACTCCCTGTCTGGAGGGAGGTATATTGCCAAATATATTAATCTTTTTTCCAGTGATAAGAGAACAATTTGGGCATCTTGGAGTCTTTAATGATTGAGGTTTTTGCAGCAATTTCAATCATTGCTTTTAAGACATCTATCACTAAGAAGTGATAACCATTTATAATAGTTGAATGGTTAGAATGAATGTTACTCTAATGTACACCCTGATGGGTTATTTCTTGTCATTCCTTCTTTTTCTTCTACTTATGAAATACAAGATAGAGGAAAACTCATTATTTGAAAACTCATAAATATGTCAAAACCCTAAATTTTTATTGGATAGATAAATGGGGTAATTTTTAATGTTGTAAATAATGTGTTTGCCTTATCCAAGAATAGTTTCTTTCAAAGAGGTTGGGAAAAGACAGAAAACTTTAAATTCGAAATGCTTGGCTGTTTTGAAAAACTCTAGTAAATCAGAAATAAAAAACAAAAGTGTCTCCTGAAACTGTATAGCAAATGAGTGGAAAATTGGTAATTTTTGAAGAACTGGATAAGAACTATGTCTGAATGCAGACCATACAGAGGGAAAAGCACAAAATAAGGTATCTTGTTACAGACATCTCGAAATATAAACTTGATAAATATTTGAAAATTTGTCTGTATTTTAGAGCCAGTCAGCATCTTCTCTATAGCCACTAGGCAATAAAGAATCATTTTAAAAGGGGAAAAAGTATCTTTTAGAGGTAAAAAAAAGAATTCTGTAAGTAAATCTAAAGTGGAAGGGTTTGAGGAACTTTGTGACAAGATGCTGGAAAGTTTTGAGTTGTGTTTCTGCAGAGTTACTAAACACCAGAATATTTCACAGATAAGACGTCATTTCATTTGATATTTTTGAATTTTTTTTTCTTTTTTTGAGTGACAGGGATAAAGGAAAGGTTTTAGAGCCTGTCTGCTGGTTTTACTTTGGGCACTGCAAAAAAAGAAGTCAATATCAGATTTTTAGATTCTTAGGATTTGTCCTACTTTTATGGAAAAAAATAGAAGCTCATGATGTTTATACTTGAAATTCTTAGCTTTGTAGGTTTTATAGGATTAGGTTCTGGCTGCACTGACTGGCCTCTTTGGGGAGCCTCACAGATGTAGATAATTTCCAATCCATCGAATTCTATTCCTGTTGAGCTAGATGATGGTTACAATGTCAGTGTCCTTTACATTGGAAGACTCTCCAGCTATGACGCAAATGACAGGGTCTAAAGATATTTACCTTTAGTCACCATTAAAATATCTTTAAAGGACAGACTTATGAACTCTCATAATGTCAGCTACTGGAAAACATTCTAAGGACTCTAACTCCTGCTGTCCTGCCTGCTCTGTGGCCTCCAGTCTCCTAGGCCCCCACTCTGACACCCACCTATCTATCGCAAAGCTTGACCTCAGCCTAGAAATTGCTCATGTCCACAATGAATCAATCAAGACTGGATTCCTTGTTTGAAGTGGGCTGGATTATTTTCTCTTAATTTTATCATTGGAACAGTTAGAAAGGAAGGTTCAACAGAAGCACCAGGTAACGCAGTGGTTTTCAACTTTCACTTCAGTTCTGAAGAGGTTTAAAAATACCTATGTCAGGACTCCACCATAGACAGTCTGATTCAGCTGGTCTGGTCTTGTCTAGTGTTGAGCACTGGTTTAAGTATTTCACAGATGATCAGATGATGATTTAATAAGATCAAGGAGCTAGTCCAGACTAAGGATTTTCAGAATGTAGTTCCTGGACCAGCAATGTAAGCATCACTTAGGAAATTATTGGATATCCAAATCTTCCGTCCCTATGCAAAATTAATAGAATAAAAAACATTTTAGGGATAGGGCCCAACAATCTATGTTTGTGTGTGTGTGTGTGTGTGTGTGTGTGTGTGTGTGTGTGTGTTGTTTGGTTTTTTTGTTTGTTTGTTTTCTTGGTACTGGGAATAGAATCAGGTTCATTCCTCTTCTAAACTATACCTCCAAGTCCTTCATTATTTTATATTTTGAGATAGGCTTTCACTAAGGGCCTTGCTAAGTTGCTGAAGGTGTTCTCAAACCTGTAATTCTCTTGTCTCAGCCTCCCAAGTACTGGGATTTTAGGTGTGTGCCACTCTACCTGCATGTAATCTATATTTTAATAAACTCTTTATATGATTCTAATGCATGCATATAGATTAACTTTATAAAGTGATAAAAGAGGTTGAGGATGCCCTTTAGATCTGATTATGTCACATCTAAAGGGTGGTCAGCACAGACATAAGTCTAGGACTAGATCAAGCATCAACCCTTGGAGAACAGGAAGCCTCAGAGGTCCATGCTGGCAATCAGCATCCCAAGGAATACATTCTGCTATCAACAGGTAGTGTCTGTTCACAGAAAATAACCGATGTATAATGTATGGGTCCTTTCTCCTCTGATGTCTATGAAAAATGTTATAAATTGATCCAGTCATTTTCTACACAAGGGTTTGGTATTCAGTTCTTTCTAATACAACATTCTAGGCAGCTACTATAAGACAATAAGACCTGACTTTCAAGATAAACCCAATTTGCCAACCCTGGTTAAGAATGCAAAAATATTTTAGAATTTTCTTTTCCTCTATTTTCTTCCTGTTCACATTGATTTAACACCCTCTTGTAGAGCAAAATAGATATATAATGTGAAGTACATAAATCATTTAAAATTTCTTAGTCTCATTAAGAAAAGTAAAAAGAAACAAATAAACTAAAATTTTAAAGTACTTTTACTGAATGCAATATATCTAAAATATTATCTCAACATGTAGTCAGTATATAAATTACTAATTAAATATTTTACAATCTTCTTTTTGAAGCTATGTCTTTTAAAAATATATTGTGTATTTTACATTTTTAGCACATTTCAATCCGTGTTAGCTAATGTGAAGGACTCCATATCCATGTTTGGTCAGTGGCTGTCCTACTTGACAGAGTAGCTCTAAATCCTATGTCAAGAACAGAAACATAGCTTGGTCATAACCTCAGCAAGCTCACCATGTATGCAGTGACTCAATCATAAGCAAATAATATTTCTTACACAAAGTATACTATGTCCCACTTTGGATTTTCATGAAGAATAGAGTCTTATAGTCTGTGTGAGAGCAGAATATCTGACATTTCTTTAGGTTCCATCTAATTTTCTTGTCTCCACATCTTGTGTTGTATATTACATGAAATATCAGCCCCAATTACAGCCTATATTTGATACACTCTCTGATCCCATCACTTGTTCCATAAGCTGAGGCTGGGCTTGGTATTGCCATTGAGGGATGTGTCTCTTCTATGCTTCCTTGACACTAGTTCATAATTATGTGACAACATAGTCCCTTGCTGAGCATATACATCTTGGTCAGCATCCTTACTGCTGTGACCCAATATGCCTGACTATAGACAACTCAGAGAAAAGTCAATTTATTTGCTCACAATTTTTGGAGATTTCAGAGTTCAGTTCATGACAGCCAAGGTCTGCAGACCTCTGGACATGGCAGTGGGAAACAGAGAGAGGGAATGAGCAAAGCTCTACTTTCATGTCATAAAGGCCAGAAGCAAGAGAAAGCAAATAAGAAAGGAGATTCAAATAAAACATAGTCCCTAAGACCATATCTCCAGGGATCAATCTTCTCCAAGCACATCTTGCTTACCTATGATGCCACCCAGTAAATTAATTATGAAGGATGTATCCATTGATGAGATTACAACCCTTATGACTTAATTACACTAACTCTGAACATTAAAATATGAGATCTAAATTTCATCATAACAACATGCTATAGTATCTTAGGTACTGTGCTTATCAGTTCATGTAGGGAGTGATGGAAAGGCCACTGATGACTTCCCAAGACACTTGGAACATGATCCAGATGGTGTAAAAAGACCTACTTGATTTTACCTTTGGCCAACTGTTATTTCCTACTCTGATCCCTTTTCCTTACTCTGTTTCTGTCACCTAGGTCTCCTTGTTCTTTTTCCCACTTCAAGCCTTTTCTTTAGCATTCTCTGTTCCTAGATTGCTGCTCCCCTGGATAACTGTGGTTTCATCCAAGTCTTCATTTAAGTGTCCTTAGAGAGAGTTCTCCAGAACTCTATCTAATTCAGCACCACTATCGCTGTCCATCATCTTTCTTCAAATTAATTATCACCACCTTAAGTGATACATCACGTTGCATATTAATTTATTGTTTGTTTCTCCTGCTAGAATTTGAGCTCTATTATAGCAGGGGATTTATCTCACTTATTCACCATTTTGTTCTTTGTGCTTAGAACTGAACTGCTACCTAGGAAGTAAACAGCAAATATTTGAATAACTTCACATACCCATTATCTCATTCAATCCTATGCCAATGTTGTTTTGAAAGAAAAATGGGGAATCACATTAAGTGTTGAGTGCTTGTATATTTATATCACATAGAACCTTACTATGGTGTATGATTACAATGCACCAATAAAAGTATATATTAAGAAGCAGGGGGTGAGGAAGTGTGGTGATTAATACCTATAATCCCAGCACTTGAGAGGCTGAGACAGGAGGATTGCAGGTTCAAGATCAGTCTCAGTAATTTAGCAAGACTCTCAGCAACCTAAAGAGACTCTGTTTCAAAACAAAAGATATAAAAAGGGCTAAGGCTTTGACTTGGAGACAAAATGTCTCTGGATTCAATCCCTGGTTGTCATCATTTTCTTCTTCATCTCTCTCTCTCTCTCTCTCACACACACACACACACACACACACACACACACACATACACACACACACACTCACATTAAAGAGCAAGAGAGAAGGGAACACTGTGAAGGATAATCTATCACATGGGTAAATTCACAGACTCATTAAATAGCTGCATGGGATTGTAATCCAAGATTGTGTGTGTCCAGAGTTTAGAGCTCAAATCATTGCTTTTTCCATTTTAAGGATGATAATACCTTGCTTTTTATGCTTCTGGGATCCTGTAACTTTTCTAGAAGAAAAACTTTGGCTTTCTTTGTATGATTTTTTACTTTCTCCTATATCAATAGATTGTTAGACAGCATTATCCCCAGGAACTGGATATAGAATTTGTTAACAGGGTTTGACAGTGTTATCAACATAATCACTAAAGTTCCCAAGGCAATTGTTGAATTGATGTTGATGAAAATGTATTTTGATTGTTACAAAATTGCCCCTTCTTTTGGAAACTATCTGCCCTAGCTGGGAACTGAAGACTCTACTGAGTAAAGGCAGTGTGAGGTGATACACAGTGCATCATCTGTAATAGCCTGGCTTAGAACATGGGGGATTGTTTAGGAGGAACAAAGAGAGAGTCTTTCCAAGAGCTTTGATTTTTCATTCCAACCCAGTTCTCTAAAACCTCACTGAGCTCCTGTTTCACACCAGGCCCTGGGCTAAGAGTCAGGGATGCTGTCCTGGTTATCTATAGTTGTGTTATATCCACTTCAAACATCATAGTGTAAAACAATCTCTATTTCACTATGATCATAAATTCTGTGGGTCAATAATCCAGACAGAGTCCAGCAGAGATGGCTCATATCTCCTTGATATCTGGCCTCAGCTAGAAAGTTTCAAGGGCTGAGAGGACTTTAACAGCTGGGAAGTAGAATCAACTGAAGGCTTCTTTCTCCACATGTCTAGTGCTTTTCTTTATTCCTTGAAGGAGGAGCCAGCTAGAACTATCAACTGCAGTACTTTCATGAGCCTTCCCATGTGACTGGCTTTATAGCATGCCAGCTAAGTACTAAGATCTGATATCTTGAGATAAAGCATCGATAGAATGCACATTACAGGAGCTGCCAGACTTCTTACCAGCTTTGGAAGTACATGGCTTCTGCAGTATTCTGTTGGCTACACATTCCTAAAACCAGTCCAGATTCCAGAGGAGGGTAATTAGATTACACCTTTTGATGGAAGAAGGCAAGGTTACATTGCAGAATAGCATGTGGAATGGGAGACACTGTGGTAACCACTTTGTGGAAATATATCACACACGGAGAGAAGAAAATGGTATTTGTTACTACCTGTGAACACCAGGAGTTCAATCATTGTTGGACAGACAGGTGCATCAGGCTTCTATCAGGCTGTTTAATTCTTTTAGGGAAGTAACATTGGCTCATAATGTTCGTATTACGTGTATAAAAAAAAAGAAAAAAGGATTATTTGCTCTACCTTAAAATGCCTTGCATTTCCAGTTAATCTCATGTCTCATTTTGCTTGGCTAACTCCTGTTCAGTCCTCTCATAAATGTCACATCCTCCAGAAAGTCTTCCCTAACCTCTTGTCTGGTGCCAGGTACATCAAAGAGCACAACCACCTCACAATTCCTGGCAAACAAGCTATGGAAAACAAAAGAGAGCCAAGTTTGGTGGCCCACACCTGTAATCCTAGTACTTTGGAGGCTGAGACCTGAGGATTTCAGGTTCAAGGCAATCCTTAGTAACTTAGTGAGACCCTCTGCAACTTCCTGAGACTCTATTTAAAAACTAAAAAAAAAAAGTAGGGCTGGGTGTGGGTTTCAATTCCCAGTACCACACAGAAAACAAAAAACAAACAGAAAGCAAAGGAGAGATTAAGGGAAGGGAGATTAAAGAGAGGGAGACACACATTCATCGGTACTATACTAGTTAAAAAAATAAAAAAGAAAAACAGTGATTATTAAGCATCTACTCTACATTGGGCTCTTTGCAAACCTCTCAAAATTGTATTGTATTTAATACTCAAATTCCTCAACAAGACAGGTGGTAGAAATACTGAAGGATACCATTTAACCAACTACAGTTGAGTATGGAAAATTCAGTAGAAATTAAGGAATATGTTGAAAAGCATAGTAATAGGAATAATATATTTTCAGGGTTCTCTGTGTTCCTATGATTCCCTCTTCTTTTTCTTTGGCTTAACTAGAAGGAAACTGAGATTCAAAAGAAAGTGACTTACCTGTATCTTACAGCTGCTTCTTGTTGAGGGTGTGGTTCAAGCTCAGTATGTCTGTTTCTAAAATCATTATTCTTCCCTTATCCCCAAAATAGTCAAATATCCAGTGCCTTCCCCTTTATCCTCTAGAGAGCTCTTCTAGGAAACAGTGAAGGGCCTAGGCCTTCATCCCTCACTCTCCTCTTAGTGCTTTACGATATGAACATCATAACTAAGGTTAATTATATTGGTTTCCTAAGATTGTTGCAACAAAATGCCACACACTCGCTCTCTTAAAGCAATAGAAACATTTTCCTTCACATTTTGGGAAGCTCAGAATTCCAAGTCAAGGAGTCCACAGTTCACACTCCCTGGAGACTTAAGGAGCAAGTCCTCACTTGCCTCTCTTAGCTTCTGGTTGCTTCTTATGTTCCTCGCCTAACAGCATCGCTCAGTCTTCACCTCTACCTTCACACAGCGTGTGTGTCTCTGTCCATTCTCTCTGTCCACTCTCAGCATGTCCTCAGTGTGTCTCTCTGTCCATTCTCCTCCCTCTGTACATCATTGGCATGAGGGGCCATTCTAATACAGAGTGGTCTCATACATATTATGTCTTCAAAGAGCCTTTTGCCAAATAAGATCACATTCTGAGGTTCGTGGTAAACATGAATTTGAGGGGTAAACTATTTAACCATCTATAGTTGGGTATTGAGGTAATATTCAATAGGAATGTAGGAATGTGTTGAAAAACATGGTGGCAGGGAGAAGAGCACATTTTCAAGGGGCTATGCCTCCCATTGGTTTTATCTTCATTTTCTCTGGACTCTTGTAAGACAACTGAGCTCTAAGCACCTGGACTAGGAGTCATAATCACTGATAAAGGAGAGGAAATAGATTTGTCCCCACTGCCAGCCTTTCTCTCGAGTTCTCTTTGTTTTTCTGCAATATCACTTTTTTCTCAGAAAGGAAAAGAACAATGCATTCACACTAAGAATCCCTGAAGGAGAAGGAAAA
Source organism: Graphiurus murinus (assembly GCA_004027655.1). Lineage (NCBI taxonomy): Eukaryota > Metazoa > Chordata > Mammalia > Rodentia > Gliridae > Graphiurus > Graphiurus murinus. The sequence goes on along the minus strand of PVLC010034865.1, from coordinate 3,429 downwards.
CTTCCGTGATAAAGAAAGACATTAACCCAGCATTATTTTTCTTGGCATGTTTCATTTTTAGACATTTTCTTCCAAGTTTCTCTAGGTAGTTGTAGAGCCAAAAAAAAAAAAAAAAAAAAAAAAAAAAAAAAAAAAAAAAAAAAAAAAAAAAAAAAGCAATAATCACAATTCAGTTTCTTCATAGTAGAGAGATAAAAGGCCTCAGAAAAAGGGTCACTTTGGGGATCCTTATGTGACTATTACATGAAACCAAAGTCAAACAAATACCTTTGCTTCTTTCTTTTATGCTAGTTGAGAATTTTCCTATTAGACCAAGTGGTTTAAAATAAATCACAAAGCATTGGAGCACAGTTCAGCCATTCATTAATTTTGCAGTTTAATGATACATTTCTAAATTATTCCTGTGGAACAAAACTAATATTTACTGAATCTATATTACTTGTCTGGTATACTGGTGTGCCACTAGACTTTTTTTCTTTTTCCTTTCCTTCCTTCCTTCCTTCCTTCCTTCCTTCCTTCCTTCCTTCCTTCCTTCCTTCCTTTCTGTGTGATTCTGAGGATTGAACTCAGGGGTATCCTACCTCTGACCTATTAAATGTTCTACATCATTAGCAATCAGAGAGATGCAAATCAAAACTACCTTGAGATTTCATCTAACTCCAATCAGGATTGCAATCTAAAAAACACAAACAACAACAAATGCTGGTGAGGGTGTGGAGAAGTGGTAACCCTAATACATTGTTGGTGGGATTGCAAAATAGTACAACCACTTTGGAAAACAATATGGAGGATCCTCAGATGAATGGGAATGAACCTATCATATGATCCAGCAATGCCTTTATCAGCTTGTACCTAACAAAGATGTATGATTACAATGCACCAATTAATATTTAAAAAAAAAGAAAGAAATAAGCTAGATGTGGTGGCGCACGCTTGTAATCCCAGCATTTGGGAGGCTGAGTCTGGAGGATCCCGGTTCGAGGCCAGCCTCAGCTAACTAGTGAGGCACTCCACAACTTAGTGAGACCCTGTTTCAAAATAAAAATAAAGAATAAAAAATAGGGCTGGGGGTATAGCTCAGAGGTAGAATGCCCCTGAGTTCAATCCCCAGTACTTCACACACAAAAAAAGAAAGAAATAGTCTCGCTAAATTTCTGAGGCTGACCTCAAACCTGTGATCTTTCTGTCTCAGCCACCCAAATACTGGGATAACAGGCATGCACCACTGCAGCTAGCTGACTAGACACTTTTGTACACTTTTTGCTAATCTTCCCGACCTCTCTGTATCATGAATCTTATTGCTCACAAGTTTGGTAACCATACTGAGGCTCAAAGACATTAAATATGCTTGCTAAGGTCATACATTGAGCAGTGACTAAGCTGAATGTGAAACCAGATATTTTCACTTTTTAGGATGTCATGATGTCTAGTAGCTTAGGAGACATGGAAAAAAGCAACAAGTTTCCTTCTAAAATCTGCCTGGAACTATTGGGAAAAGCTACAATGCAAAGAATCCAACACCACACTAAGATGATGTTGCTGTTGCTGCTACTGTTAGTGATGGTTTCTGCCATTAGTGTAGTACATACTATGTCCCTGAAACAATGTCAGATACTTGACAAGATTTATTCCCAAGAACATTCATTACATAAATGTTTCTTGAACATTTGCTCTGTACCAGAATCATTTTGGATCCCAGGAAACAAGGACTAAGTCAAGCTTTCTACCTTAAAACTATGATATCACTGTATTTTACACACCCCGGAATGGAAGTACAGAGAGTTTGTTAAAGCTCCATAATTGGGAGTCCTGGAATTTTCATTTAGGTCTGTCAGATTACAAAGCTTTGCCTCATACCATGGAATCTTAGCTACATCTAAAATCCATTTACTTTCTTCATAAACCATCACCCAAGAAACCCACCCCAAAACTTGATTGCTTTGTAATAAAATATACACGTTGGTTGTAAAAAAAAAAAAAGTTGGAAATACAAAACGAATAAAATAAATAGTACAAATGCCCTGTACTTATACACTATTTAAATCACTACTAAGAGTTTAACATACATTTTATGGTCTTTTTCTATGTATGCACAAATATCACATATAAATGTTATACTATACATATATATAATGTGCCATATTTAGTAAATATTGCTATATATCCAAGTCAAAATGCACTTAATTGAATTACTACTTTTTATTTAATTTCTTACTGCTATAGAATAAAAAGAAAGGATGAAAGCAAGTACTCTTCCACATTTCCTCCCTATTTTTTTCTCTTCAACCCTACTATTGTGCTACATTCCTACACAGAGCTTTGAGTTAAGCATAGCCTGTAAGCCAGCATGGTGGCACATGCCTATACGTCCAGTACTTGGGAGACTGAGAAAGGAGGATCAAAGATTCCAGACCAGCCTTAGCAACCTATTAACCTAGTGAAGCCCTGTTTCAAAATAAAAATTGAAAGGGTGGGGGGTTTAACTTGGAGATATACCTCCGAATCAATTCCCAGTAACACACACACACACACACACCCCTTCAGTTCTGTAGATGCAAGTCTTCTGTACTGTGGCTGCAGAGTTGATACCAATTTCTAAGGAGACCACCTCTCCTAAGGGGAGTTGAGATTATGTTGATAGGGAGCTGTAAGTGTTTTAAACTAAAGTAGCTACAATAAGGAGAGGAAAGATGGAGAACTGTAGGTTCTTAAAGTGGAACCCTCCCCCTTTCCCCACCCCAATTGTGGACTGTTTCACCAAGGAGAATTGACAGATTCAGGTCCCTGCTCTTGGCAACGATTTTGGTGCCTGAGTTTAGCAGAGAAACAGCAGGGCTTCTAACATCCATAAACTTTTTTTGGAGAAGGTGGTAGGGCAATAGCCAGTGTGAGAAGTGGACAGTCTTCCCAAAAGCTTTTGTCTAAGACTCTACCAGAACCATAGTGTAATCCTGGTGGGTAAATGGAGTCCAATAAGGAATGAAATTTAATTGTCCATTCTGGCACATAGGGAACTTAGAGTTCTATTTATTTTGATTTAGAAAAATTCTGTGTCAGGAACTGTGTTACATTATAAATAACCTACACCCTTGAGCCTAAAGCATAGATTTTCAGATCTCACATTTAAGAAACTGGGGATCATCTTATAATTGATGAATTTATTTCATATATAAGACTTCCTCCCTCAATGTTAATATGAAATAGTGTTTTTCAATTAAGGAAGTTTGGTGTATTCTCTGGATATTAGCAAAATAACTAAAATGTCCTTTCCCCATTTTTGGCAGAACATTTCATCCAAGTACATTCTTTAGTAAGTCTTTCCACCCCCTTCTTAACACATGAACAGAGAAAGAAATGTGTTGTTTTAAACCTTTCTCCTTATTAAAAATTTTTAAAATTATTAAAGTTTTAATAGCTTTATTGATATAT
>PVLC010034864.1:0-16657 GCA_004027655.1 Graphiurus murinus | reverse complement strand
TCTGACATCCAGGTCCTTGATCCACCTTGAGTTGACTCTTGTGCAGGGTGAGAAAGTGGGGTTTAATTCCAGTTTCCTGCATATGGTTAACCAGTTTTGCCAACACCATTTGTTAAAGAGGCTATCCTTTTTCCAGCGTATATTTTTGGCTCCTTTGTCAAAAATCAGTTGGCTGAAAGTCTGTGGGTCTGTTTCTGAGACTTTCACTTTCTTCTCTTTTATTTCTAAGTTATAAGTAAGATTTTCTTGAAACAACCTTCAATATTCTTTGGTCTACACAGTATACAATTTTTTGGTATCTCTCTAGCATTTGAAATTTTGGTGCATTTAATCTTCAAGCAATGTTTCATGCTCTCAGATTATTGCTGCCTAATAGTTACCACATGATAGCCATGGAAATCCTAAACTGAGATTTAATTAATTAATTTTTGTTTAATGGAATAAGTAAGCATGATAAATCTAGTTTCCTAACTTTTTTGTGGTTCAGTTACATAATCACCTAACATTTGACAGGAACACCCAATTTATATTTGGGGAAAAAAAACCAAAACTATTTTTGAAGCAACAAAATAATTTCTTAAATATGTATCATCCCTGATAGATTTTACAGGTTTACTTCTTGTGTCAGTGATGTTAATTGTATCCATTATTCATATTCTCCCTCTTCCTTAGTAACAGAAAGCTGATGTTATTCCAGGCAACACTATACTTAGTACTCAACTTTCCCTGCTACCTGAGGCCATGACTAAGTTCCATTCAATGAGATGCTAACAGTAAGTGAGTTTGAGAAATAGGGAATGGCTTAACACAGGTGTCCTCCATTTGGTGAGAGTAGAACTCATAACTCATCCAACTTTCTCCTGATGATTCTTAGCTATATAGAAATAAAGACATTCTCATTCATTAAGTGATTGCTTGCTGAATGATCAATAAATGTTACTGTGATGGAAAGTAAGGAGGAAAAAGAATTATAGAGATACAATTTACTTATTAACTGAGCACTCAATAGGGAATATAACATTGATGCATTTAAGCAAGTCTACGCACATTGGGGCACATTCTCTGTAGGTCCTAGGCTGCCTCTATTTGTAAGACATGCAAAATGGATAGTTTTACCATTATTTTTAAAATATTTTTTATTGGTGCATTGTAATCATACATCTTTGTTAGGTGCATGTTGGTAGAGGCATACATGCACACCTCTCATTTAACCCTTCCCTAATTCTTGCCCCATTCTCTCCCCCCTCCCTCCTTCTCATGTTCCATTTAGTGCTTGACTTTGATATGTTTGTGAATGTACATCATGTGAATTAGAGTGTTTCCCTCTCTCCCCCCTCCTATAACCTTCAGTGAGGTCACCTTCTTCCCTCATCTAAGGCTTCTCCTTTATCTGGGGTCCCTCTTATGACCTATGTTCTCCCGAGCTTCCACATATTAGAAAGAGCATCTGATTTTTTACTTTTTGTGACTGACTAATCTTACTTAACATAATGTTTTCCAGTTCCATCCATTTCCCTGCAAATGACATTATTTTGTTCTTCTTTATGGCTGAGTAAAATTCCACTGTGTACATATCCCATAATTTTGTAATCCATTCATCAGTTGATGGACATCTTGACTGGTTCCATAGTTTGGCAATTGTGAATTGTGCAGCTATAAACATAGATACGCATGCATCAGTTTGGTAGTTTGGTTTCCATTCTTTTGGGTAGATACCCAGAAGTGGTATTGCTAGATCATATGGTAGATTCATTCACATTCATCTAAGCATCCTCCATATTGTTTTCCAAAGTGACTGCACTAATCTGCAATCCCAACAGCAATGTATTAGGGTTTCTACTTCTCCACACCCTCACCAGCATTTGTTGTTGTTTGTATTTTTAATGATTGGGATTCTAATTGAGTTTAGGTGAAATCTCAGGGTAGTTTTGATTTGCACCTCTCAGATTGCTAATAATGTTGAACATTTCTTCATATATTTATTGGCCATTTTCATTTCTTCTTTTGTGAAGTGTCTATTTAGATCACTTGCCAATTTTTTGATTGTCTGATTTGTTTATTTGTTTTCTTAACAGTAAGTTTCTTGAGTCCTTGGTATATTCTAGATATTAGTCCTCTATCAGAAGAGTATTTGGCAAAAATTTTCTCCCATTCCGTGTGTTCTCTGTTGAGATTCTTGGTAATTTCCTTTGCAGTACAGAAACTCTTCAGTTTAATGCAATCCAATGTATTGATCTTTCTTTGAATTGCTTATGCCTTTGAGGTCTTGTTGAGAAAGTTTTTTACCTATGCTTATATGTTCAAGTGTTGGACCTATGCCATTTTCAAGTAGCTGCAAGTTCTCTGGCCTGACTTCCAGGTCTTTGATCCATCTTGAATTGACTTATGTGCAGGGTGAGAAAGTGGGATTTATTTCCAATTTTCTGCATATGGTTAACAAGTTTGTCCAATACCATTTGTTGAAGAGGCTATTTTTTTTCAGTGTATGTTTTTGGTCCCGTTGTCAAAAATCAGTTGTCTGTAAATCCCACTGGTGAAATGTTATATTCCCCCAAAAGGCTCATTTTATTGTTAGGGACCCATAGTACAAAAAATATACTCAATAATTTTATTGCAAATTTCTCCAACAAAAACATTATGAAAATTTGTCTTCTCTTCTTTCATATAAGAATATACATTATATTTTTGTCTTCTCTGTCCTAGAAAGATACTTTTTGCCCTGGTTATCTTCTTATCAGGAGTGCGTTCAGTCCTTCTATGTGTCATTGGCTGAGAGTCTGGGCATAGGTAAGAGTTTCTTCTTTTTCTTTGGGGTACAAACACCTTGGTCCACACAGATCTGAAATTGTATTATGCTTCTCTAGATAAACATGTCACCTAAAACTCATTTCTCTTATCAGTAACTGCCATTATTTCCTTATGGTATCATAGGTGAATTGAAGATTCCTGAGCTTTGTTCTCTTACTTGCATAGTGGTCAGGTGGTATGGATCCTCTAAGAGTCCTAAAAATATATATGTATCATCTAGTCTGTGTTCTAAGACAGGATAGAGTTGAAATAGCAGCACATGGAGTCTTGAACTATGATACTGCTATTAAAATATTACTAGTGAAATATGAATTTATCATGATGTACAATTTTTGAAGTCTTCTCATTGTTTATCCCTTCAGAGAAATCTTTTAGATGATGTAGTGATAAAGAAGAACCCATAAATACTGTGGGTTGAAGAAGGTGAGTTTGACTGTTGTTATTAAAATGACTCTAACATTTATTTCAACATTTCGAAAAGCCCAAACATTAGATTTTGGAAGTTGCAGATTTGTATATGTTATTCTTTCCAGGAAGTTAAGTAAATTATAAAGACTCAAAAATAGCAGCTGCTCTAAAAGAATAGCTTGCTCATAATTAGTCCTAAGTTTCCTGGCATTAAGAATTATGATATGGTGTTCTTCTGCTGTTATTGCATCCAAGGACAGATGAAGCACCACTTACGTCAAGGGAAGGGTTTTGAGGGAAACAAAGATTTTTTTTTTCTTTAGCTTATTTCTCTGTTCACTGTCCTGACTTCCCACAACTGAATCTTTTACTGTGAAGAAGAAAATATATATCCCCAAAGTGGGTTGCCTTCCTGATTTCCTGAATTATAATTAGTTTCTATTTCCTCCTGCATTTGGCACTCACAAAACTGGCTGGTACTGTTATCTGGAATATTTTTGCTAAATGTCAATTTTTTTTCTTGCCAAATTGGCCTTTAATGTATGTAATAGTCACTTAGTTCCAAAGAGAAGAGACCATTGCCCTTTCCATTACTGCTACTCAAAAACCATAAGGGTTCATTCAGTAGAAATGTTACCTATAAAATTTTAAAATTATGTCACATGCAAGATTATCTACAAATGATGGATACAACTTCCTGATATAAAAAATAGGGCCAGGTGTGGTGGCGCACGCTTGTAATCCCAGCATTAGGGAGGCTGAGACCAGAGGATCCGGGTTTGCGGCCAGCCTCAGCTACCTAGTGAGGCACTCTGCAACTTAGTGAGACTCGGTTTCAAAATAAAGAATAAAAAATAGGGCTGGGGGTGTAGCTCGGAGGTAGAATGCCCCTGAGTTCAATCCCCAGTACCGCCAAAAAAAAAAAAAAAAAAAAATGGGGATTCCACTCACTTTTATAGCTATTTTTATGTTTTGTATTAGTTTTCTTTTGCATACCAAATGGCAAATTTTTATGTCCCAGTATACTGCATTCTATCAGAGAATGAAGGTTGCAGGTATTTAGTATAGGATGAAAGGCCAAAGGACAGATCAGAATCCTTGTATGTCCTATTGGTATCCCCCAGATCATTTCTTTTTTCTTTTTTCTTTTTTTTTTTTTTTTTTTTTTGCGGTACTGGGGATTGAACCCAGGGGCATTCTACCTCTGAGCTATACCCCCAGCCCTATTTTTTTATTCTTTATTTTGAAACAGGGTCTCACTAAGTTGCAGAGTGCCTCACTAGGTAGCTGAGGCTGGCCGCAAACCCGGATCCTCTGGTCTCACAGATCATTTCTTAATTCCATTGATAGCCCATTCTTCTACCTAGGTCTCCTCAGAAACAACTGTTCCCAGGGACACTTTCCCCTATGTCATAATCTTTAATTATCTTACTATTTGTGTCTCCTAGATTTCCATTGTCTTCCTGTCTGACAGTCAGGCTTCCTGAGAGCAAGACCCTCCCCCCCAGACTCCTTTTCTTTTGACTCCCAGTTTACCTCTCCTCCTTCACGCTGTACTTGGCAACTATTTTAGAGACTTTCCAAAGACATTTTACTTTTCCCTAGCAAATCGAGATGGTTATAGATAAACACATTCCCTGTTTCTAAGCCACCTCCACCCCCTCTGCCTCCTCCAGTCTCCTGAGGAAGGTTACACAGGTGCACTGTCCCTCTTCAGATCCTCAGTGATGATTTGTTGGAATCTTGCCTTTCGAATTGCTGCTACAGTCAATGCTTCTTTTACTCTGTCTACATTTGGTCCAGTGAAAGGAAGTTGTTGCTTTCACAAGTACCCTGGCCAGTGTGTGCAGGCAAAGATATGATTTAAAGGGACACCTGGTTACTACTCCATTATTAAAATGACTATAATTTCCTTTTTTAGTATATGATGTTTCTGTGTTGTGATGCAAATGTCAGGGAGGGTAACATTCAAGATGCATGTATAATTTATTATTTCACATAAATAGGCATGCTGCATTTTCTTCTGAGAGTTGATGTTAATTTGAATGAGACATTGGAATTCAATAAGGGCTCTGGACACATACAGCTGAAAGGGAAGAGGGCGCCTGAGGATCTAAGAAAAAAAGAAGTCAAGATGTTTGAAAAGAACTTTCTTTTTGCTTTGCAATCCATTTGGGATTCTAAGGTTAAATTTTTGGTAAATAATTTCTGGAGACAACAGGTTTTTATTTTCAATGTTTCTTCCATTAATTTAGTCCTTCCTCTTCCTTTTATAAGCACTGTAGATTTTAACGTGCAGGGCATGGTCTCTTTGTAAATTTCATGCATGAAGTACAGAAAAGAACACATAGCTACAGGGAGAGCTGCTGGCGAGAACAGTTAGAACTGTTGAATTGTAGACAGAATGCCTCTTTTGGGGTCATTGCTTTTGGTAAATTATGAATCCAAGAGGTGGTAGATTTAGAAAATGATTATGCAGAATGCAATTGACTTTGGATATCATTGAAAAGAAATGAAACTTTTCTACACACTGTTCTTTTCAGTTACTGAGAGTGGTTTCTCATTTCAAAATCAAGGACATGTTCCTTTGATGCTTGCCTCCCTCTTTCCTCTGCATCCTTTGTCTCCACTTCCTCCCTCATGCACACCTCATTTGCCCATCTCCTCTTGGCAGGACACACCTTGATGTTTGAAAATGTCCTACAAAATGCTCTTGCTTTCCATAAAGTAAAAGTGTGGCTATCTAGATCTAAACCTAGAGAACGTGGGTCATTGGAAGTGATAAAATAGGATAAATTTGATTAGAATATTCGATGTGTGATCTATCCAAATTAATACCCTAAATATATTAATACAAACTTACAAATACCATGCAATATTTTGATACATTCATACATTGTATAATTTTCAGATCAGATTATACACATTTCCTCAACATTTATAATTTCTTGGTGAATCTAATATTCAAAATCCTTTCCCCTAGTATTTTTAAATATACAGCCAGCCGTTGTGGTGCACAATTGTAATCCCAGCATTTGGGAGGCTGAGACGGGAGGATCCGGGTTCGCGGCCAGCCTCAGCTATCTACTGAGGCCCTCCGCAACTTAGTGAGACCCTGTTTAAAAATAAAGAGTAAAAAAAAATAGGGCTGGGGGTATAGCTCGGATGTAGAATGCCCCTGAGTTCAATCCACAGTGCTGCAAAAAAATTAATTAATAAATATACAGCACATTATTGTTATCTAGTCATTTTAATGTGCAAAAGAATACCAGAACTTATTTCTCCTAACTATAATCAAATATCTATTGATCAATCTTTCCTCCCCCTCTAATTGCCCCAGCCTCTGGTAACCACAATTCTACTCTCAATTTCTATGAAATCAACCTTTCCAGATTCCACATAAGATTGAGATCATGGAATACATGTCTTTCTGTGCTTGGCTTATCCCATTCAACATAATGATCTCCAGTTGCATCCATGATGTTGCAAATGACAGGATTTCTTTCTATGTTGTGGATGAATTATATTTCATTTTGTATATGTACCACATTTTTTTATTTATTTATCCCATTTGGTTGTTTCTTTTTCTTGGTTACTGTGAATAGTGCTGCCATAAACATGGAAGTGCAGATGTCTCTTTAAATATACTGATTTCATTTCCTTTGGATACATACCCAGCAATGGATTGCTGGGTCATATGGCAGTACTATTTTTATGTTCATTTTTTTTTTTTTTGGAGAAATCCCCGTACTGTTTTCTGTAATGGATATGCTAATTTATATTCCCCTCAATAATGTGTAAGAGTTCCCTTTTCTCCATATCCATATCTTTTGATTTCTTGAGAATAGCTATTTTTACTAGAAAAAGGTGGTATCTCATTGTAGTCTTGATTTGCATTTCCCTGATGATTAGTAAGGTTGAGGATTTTTTTATGTACTCATTAATCACTTGTATGTCTTCTTTTGAGAAATGCTTATTTAAACTCCTGCCCATTTTTTAAACTAAATTTTTGTTTTGTTTTTGTTATTGAGCTTTCTTATACTATAGGCTATTTACCCCTTGTCAGATGAATAGTTTGAAAACATTTTCTCTCATTCTGTTTTCTGTTGTCTCTTCACTTTGTTGCCTCTTTCTTTTAGACTGTGCAAAGTCATTTTTGTTTGATGTAATTCTATTTGTCTATTTTTGCTTTTTTTGTTGCTTGCATTTTTAAATTTATGTCAAAAAAATCCCTTACCTATTCCAAAGTCTGAAAGAATTTTCCTCTCTTGTTTCTTTTTGTAGTATCTTAGTTTCAGGTGTTATACTTAATATTTTATTTTATTTTGTCTTGATTTTTTTTAAACTGGTGAGAAATAGGGGTCTAGTCTCTTTCTTTTGCATTCAGTTTTTCCAGACAACTTCTTGAACAGATTGTCCTTTTTTCAGCATGTATTCTTAGCATCTTAACTGTCAAAGATCAGTTGGCTATGGGTATATGAGTTTATTTCTATGGTCTCTATTCTGTTCCATTGGTCTGTGTTTCTGTTTTTCTGCCACTGTTTTAATTAGTATAGCTTTGTAGTATATTTTGAAACCAGATACTATAATACCTCTTGTTTGGTTCTTTTGGCCCAAGATTGCTTTGCTGTTTGGGTTTTTGTGTGGTTCCATGAAATTTAGTTTCTTTTTATCCCCTGGTTCTGTGGAAAAGATCATTGGAATTTTGATAGCGATTGCTTTGAATTCATAGATCATATTGGGTAATAAGGGCATTTTAATACTTACTCTTCAGTCCATAAACACAGGGTGCCTTTTCGTGTGTGTGTGTGTGTGTGTGTGTGTGTGTGTGTGTGTGTGTGTGCTCTTCAATTTATTTCATCAATGTTTTGTAGTTTTCATTGTAGGAATCTTTTATCTTTTTTTTTATACCTAGCATAAATGGGATTGCTTTCTTGATTTCTATTTCAGATAATTTATTATCAATACATAAAAACACTACTGATTTTTGCATGCTGATCTCATATACTGCAACTTTAATCAGTTCTAATAATTGTTTGTGGTTTTTTTTTTTTTTTTTTTGGTGGTCTTTGAAGTTTTTTCTATGGAAGATCATATCATCTGTAGTGACAATGTTACTTTTTCCTTTCCAGTTTTGATGCACTTTGTTTCTTTTTCTTGCCTGATTGCTCTGCCAAGGAATTTTATTACTAATTTGAACAAAAATGGTGAAAGCACTCATCTTTGTCTTGTTCAAAACATTAGAGAGAAAGTCCTTGGCTGTGCTCTGTTTAACACAGGTAGGTTTCTATATATGACTTCTATTATGTTGAGATAAATTCCTTCTATACCTCATTTGCTTAGCATTTTTATGTTGAGGCATGTTGAATTTTATCACCAATTTTCTGTATTTATTGAGTTGATTGTGGTTATTATTCTTTATTATGTTGATGTGGTATATCATGTTTATTGATTTGTGTATGTCAATCCATCCTTGCATTCCTGGGATGCTTCCCACTTGACATGGTGAATAATCTTTTTAATGTGCTACTGGATTCAGTTTGTTAGTATTTTCTTGAGGATTTTTGCATTCATTTTTCAAGGATATTGACTTATAATTTTCTTTTTTTGTGTGCTGCATTCTACTGTTTAAGGGTAATGCTGACCTCATAGAATGTGTTTGAAAGAAATACCTCTTCATTTTTTTTGAGTAATCTAAAGAAAATTAGTATTAGTGTTTTTTAAAAATATTCTGTAGAATTAAAAAGTGAAGCCATTGGTCCTGTGCTTTTCTTTGATGAAAGACTTTTAATTACATATTCAATCTTATTCTTTATTATTGGTTATGTCAGATTTTCTCTTTCTTCGTGATTCTACCTTAGTAAGATATATGTGTCTAGAAAATTTTATCCTTTTCTTGAGGCTTATCAAATTCATTGCCATATAGTTAGTCATAATAATCTCTAACAATTTTTTTATTTCCATGGTTGCAGTTATAATCTCTCCTTTTTCAATTCTGCCTTTATTTTACTCTTCCGTCTTAGTTTCTTAGCCTAGTGAAGGGTTTGTCAATTTTGATTACTTTTCTGAAGAACTAGTTTCTCATTTCATTGATTTTTTTTGGTTCCATTTCACTTATTTTTGCTCTGAATGTTATTATTTCTTTCCTTCTATTCATTCAGGTTTAATTTGTCTTTTGCTTTATAAATTCCTTAAGGTGTAGCAATAGGCTGTTTAGTTGAGATAAGTCTGGGTTTTTGTTTGTTTGTTTTGTTTTTGTACTGGAGATCAAATCCAGGGTCATTTTATCTCCACGCTATACCCTCTGTTCTTTTTATTTTATTATTTTGAGACTAGGTCTTGCTAAATTGCTAGGAGTCCTCACTAAGTTGCTGAGGCTGGCCTTAACCCTGCAATCATCTTATGTCATCCTCCCAAGTACTGAGAATATAGACATGTGCCACCATACCCTGCATCTTTCTTCTTTTTTGATATAAGCACTTAGTGATATAGACTTCCTTGTTAGTGCTGTTTTTCCCCTATCTCACAGGCTTTGGTATGATGTATGTCCATTTTCATTTGTTTCAAGAAAATTTTTAATTTTCCTCTTGGTTCTTAAAGACATTTTGTTTCTTACTGCTCTGCGCTTTTTGTTCTGCCACTGCCTCTGTCTGTAATGATTTCTCTTTCCTCCACAAGCCTAACCAATTCTTACTTATGCTTCTATTTGTCCTTCAAAACCAACATCAGGTGTTATCTTCTTTCCTCCAGCTCAACCACCAAGTAGCACTGGTAGCTTTTTCTATGCTTTTGTAGTACCCAGCATTTACATTTCTTTTACATTACTTTTACACTTAATAATAGCTGTTGTTTTTCTGGCCTGCCTTCCTGGAAGAGGATAAAACTTGAGTTTCTGGATTTTATATTGTTCATCACTATGTTCCTAGTTCCACAAATAGTACGATTTCTTGAGTGACTGTGTGAGTGAATGAGCAGATGATTATTGAGAAAACATGCACAGTGACATTGTTGAAATTGCAGCTTAATGGTTCAAGATGTTAGGAAAACTCCCTCTGAATAATATTATTCACATAAAAACGATCACGTAATCCAGACATTCATATAAAATCCAGTGAAATAGAACTGCATTCCCACAGGCATTCAGTCAATGAGCTCTTCAAATTTCTATTTGAAATTTAGGTGCAGATTGCTTTTTACATGAATTTTGAAAATAGAACAAGATGTATTATTTATTTATTTATTTATTTATTATTTTGCAGAAGAAATGAGGTATTTCCAGTAAAAATCTCTATGACCTTGAAGATGATAGGGAATGGCAAGCATGTAGATTGCCCACAACTCTGCAGGTGTGTGCCACATGAGCTTTGGTTGATGTGGTTGTGAAGTGTGACTTGACAGTTCTATGTTGAGAGTGCATTAATCTTGAGATATATAAGCATCTGTTACCAATTTAAGTAGAATTTAGTTTTGGCTTTGCTTTGGAGGCAGTTAAACAATTTTCTCTATATATTTAATGAATAATGAGAGGAGAAGCTAATATAAATTGCCAGACTGTGCCTCCATAGTATAAAATACAGTAGGAATTTGTTGACCATTTACTCATTTGATCGATTTAGACAACCAGCCTCTATTTCTTTGCCTGAATTAACAAGTTGGGTGGTCTACATTGATCAAATTAACTGGAAAATTACTAAATCTTTATTTCAACTTGTTTTTCACAAAAATGGAAGTACAGAGCATAAATAATTCTTTGTATAATTAAGAAAATAGTATTTCATCAATTATTCATATATTTTGGGAAGAGTAGCAATCAATTCTGAACTTAAGAAACCTTGTAAATCAATGTCTTACCCATTTTTCATTAGTCAACAACAAACAACTATATTAAATGTGTGTCCTATGTGTTCCAAATTTTAGCATAACAATTTTAAATGAAAAATATATATTTCCATAATGAATCCTATAAATAAATAATATACATTGAGTTTCCCATCTCTATTTCTTTATTATCTTTTATAAATGTAAAAACTACAATTATAAGAAGTCTTTATGAGTAGAGTTCTTTTGGCTAATGTGCATATGCTATTGTTTGAATATGGGTTGTTTTCTATAATGGCCTGTGTGTTAAAGACTTGGTCCCCCACTATTGGAGGTGGGGGTCTTTTAGGAGGTCCATAGGTTATTGGGGGTTTGCTCCCACGAGATATTGTGGGAGCTCAGCTCATGCCCTCTCTTTTTTGCTTCCTGGTTTGTGAGGTGAGTGGTTCTTCTTGCAGTTACCATTTGATAGCTTCACCAAATGTGCAACCAATGGAGTTGGCTGCCCAATCTTGGAATGGAGCCTCCCAAACTGTGAGCTAAATAAACCTTTTTTTAAAATGACAATTGACTCAGGTATTTTGTTAGAGTAATGTGAAGCTGAACAGCACATTACAGATTTAGAAAGTCAAATGGTTTGTTGAACTTACATTTTCTTGGGAGGTTTTCACTTTTTCAGGGAATTTAAAGTTAAATGTCATGTTGGGTTCAGGGAGCATCTCCTCAACTAGGACCTTTTAAACTGCCTAAATCTTGAACCAACTGAAAAGAAAAAATATTCAAAGGAGATAAGATAAATTACAATAATTTAAACTATAACTTCTAAATATATTTTTGGATAATGTGACTGTCAGTCTCAATAGTTTTGGGAAAACCCAGGCTTCCTCAATAGAGACAAGGTCTTTTCAAGCATAGGTCAAAATGGTGTAGGTGAGCATGTGTGTTTTGTATAGGCCTCATAATGCTTAGATTAAGGGACTACCATGAGACTGGGGAAGGCATGGTTACCTTCTCCTTCCAAACTCAATACCAAGAATAATCACTACTATCAATACTACTCCTTGAGAAAAGAGTGAGAGGAGCACCTTGCTGAAGTGCCAAAGTGAGCATTACCAGTACTCTCTTTAATCATGAAAGAAGTGGAATTTTATACACTTTAATGTTTTATGTTTAGGTAAATTTACTCACTAACCATATTATGATGCATAAAATAAACCTTTCTTAACACTGTACTTCAAATGGAAAGAGTTTGGCCAGGTTGATTTTTTTCTGTGTTCTGCCTGAAGTAAGGAATTGGTGAATTTTTTTTTCTTTTTCTTTTTTTTTTTTTGGTACTGGGGGTTGAAATCAGGGGCATTCTACCTCCAAGATATACCCCCAGCCCTATTTTTTATTCTTTATTTTGAAACAGGTTCTCACTAAGTTGCGGAAGGCCTCACTAAGTAGCTGAGGCTGGCCACAAACCCGGATCCTCCAGTCTCAGCCTCCCAAATGCTGGGATTACAAGCGTGCACCACCACACTTGGCTGGAATTGGTGAATTCTGAAATGTCTTTTCCAAATCCTCTTCTTTTTCAAACATAACTCTAACAGATTACACACTTTTTCCAAGAATACCTCTACTAAAATTATACCTGAAAGGGTTGCTATCATTATAAAAATTATTAGCCATAACTGTGGGCACATATGTAAAGAAACTAAGATTGTGTTTTAATAGAATACATTCAGAGCCGGGCGTGGTGGCGCACGCTTGTAATCCCAGCATTCGGGGGGAGGCTGAGATCAGAGGATCCGGGTTCACGGCCAGCCTCAGCTACCTAGTGAGTCACTCTGCAACTTAGTGAGACTCGGTTTCAAAATAAAGAATAAAAAAAATAGGGCTGGGGGTGTAGCTCAGAGGTAGAATGCCCCTGGGTTCAATCCCTAGTACCGCAAAAAAAAGAGAAAACATCCAGGTGGAAATTACGTTAGTCGGATTTTAGTCACTGTGGTAAAATACCTGAGATAATCAACTTAAAAGGAAGGAAGGTTTATTTGAGGTCATCATTTCAAAACTATCAGTACATGGTCACTTGGCCCTGTTGCTTTAAGACTATGGTACCACAAAATATTATGGCAGGATCACGTAGTAGCGGAGGACTGTTCACTTCATGGCTTCCAGGAAGCAGAGACTGACAGAAAGAGACCAGCATCCCAATATCCACTTCAAGGGCATGCACCCAGTTGCCTAACTTACTTCCACTAGACCTTACTTCCTGAAAGCCCCTCTACCTTCTAATAGCATCATAGCTGGGGCCAAGTCTTCAGCAAATGAATCTTTTGAGATACATTTAAGACCTAAGGCATAGCAAAAAGTAAAAACACAAATATACAAACATCATGTTTGTATATGTGGATCATTGCTTCTTAGAAACCAAATAATCAAATATTTATGAAAGTTTTATAGCTTTTGTCTGTGCATGTCATGAAAACTTGGTTATATTGTATGCCTAAAAAGAATGATTATTTAATAGCTAAGATGTTTATCCTTACTAACATTATATGTGCATTATTTTGAGATTTAGTAAATTGGGTAGTGTTGATTATGAGACATTTTAGAAAATTTTAATTAAATATACGAGGAATTACACACACATATATAAGCAACTGCATATATATTATATGCATGTATATGCATATATAATTGCATATATATAAATACATATTTAGATATTCTTCTATGTGTTATTTTGTTACAGGCTTAGATACCGGGAGATTTGAGAAAAATTTAGAAATTAGTGGTTCATAAATACCAAAGGTTAATCATTGAGTTGACGAGCAATCAGCAAGGAATGGTCTTGTTATTTAAAAAAAATGATTTTAAGGATGAAACACTAATGGTTTTGTTAATAAAATTGACATACTGAGTTTCTGCCAAATAAACAATTCTGGGATTAATATTTTAGCCTAAACATGTCTTAGTCACCTCTACAGTAAACTTTCAAGAAGCGACCTTTTTAGACACATTTTACTTCCTATGAGCACAGAGCAAAAGCTCCAGAAGAATATGAATGAAGACATTTGCCGGCTATATTTCAAGATGAAGCACTTGTGTTTCATTTCTTTTATCCTTTGCCACTACCCTTATAACTTTCATTATTTAAAGAGACCAGAAAAAAAATCTTGCTTATATGAATTAGCAGTAAACTCTTCTTTTCCCCTTTTGCTGCAGCTCTAAGCAATACATATATAATCAGAAACAGAGGCTAATTCTTCAGACTTGTGTTGTGGTCTCTTGACTTCCTGAAGAGGCATAAATAAAACCACTAAGCCACATCATAAAATACTTTATTTGCTTCAAGGCATCTATGATGATGATGATGATGATGATGATGATGATGATGATGATGAGTGGTATACATTCGGAAGAATGGGCATATGAAAAGGCAACTTTATCTCCTGTTTTTTTTTTTTTGTTTTTTTTTTTTAACTGAAACTGAGTGTGTATTTCTGGTTGTCCTTCAGAACAATTAACTTCTAAAGATGGTAGAAATTGATCTAGGGCAGTGTTAAGAAAAAAAAAACTAAGTATCTAAGTTAAATAGAACAGGAGGAAAGTGAAATAAATGGAGACATGAGGTTATTATTCTGGGTGAGCTTTGACTGTATTCCTGAAGACATGTCAGTTGAGACTTTAAGGTAATATTTGAACTTGAAAACATAAACAATTTAAGTGGTACAGGATGTACTCTTGATTTGCCTTTAAAGGTGGTGAAGCAGGGGGCTGTAGTTCATCAGCGTTTGCCTTCTTCTCTATAATTTAAATGTGCAAACAAAATAAAATTGACCGTCTATATCCATGTGTTTTGTATCTGTAGAACCAACCATCTGATTGCGGACTGAAAATATTAAGAAAAATTTGTTTTTATACTAGACATGAATAGATTTTTTTTCTTATAAGTATTCCTTCAATAATACAATAAGAATTTACATAGTATTTGCAATGTATTACTTATACTAATGATTATTGAAGGTAAGTGGGAGGGAGTATGTAGGTTATTTGCAAATACTATACCATTTTATATGAGAAACTTGAGTATATGCAGATTTTTATATTCATAGTAGGAGGATTGTCTTGGAACAAATCGTTTGATATACCAAGAAATGGCTGTAATGGATATTCTTTTGTGCATCTTATTTATATAGGAGTTATATATACTCATAGTATCTACTCATCTCTTGGGTGAAGAGGTTGAAAAACTGTTATTTACATTTTCCAAACCTCCTAGAAACTGGGATTGAGAAGAAATAACCATCTACCAATTAGACCAACTCCCATGGAAGTTGGAAAGTGGGCATGAGGGAGAAATGATCTTTCTACAGTGTTTAGCTATTGCTGCTGACTGGTGAGGTCATAGAACCCAGAGGTCTTCCCAATTGAGTGTCCCACTCTTCATTCTCCAGCTTCCAGGTTGTCCAGAAGCAGAGACAGAAGTATTGTTTTTGATCCAGGTCTTTATGTTTTTTGATTTGGGATTTTGATCTCTAAATTGCAGCTCCCAATATCTCTTTGGCAGCTTTCTGGATGTGGAGAGGATGCTGGAGCCATGTAAGTGAGACTTCTTCCTTCCAGCACAGCTTCAGTGGCAGCCTTAGTGGGTCAGTTTTGATTGTTCCTGAAATCAGTCCAGGAGGCCTAGCCTAGATGCTGTTCCTCCAGCCTTTCCAATAATTTTGTAAGCAACAAATTTCCTATGTTAAATAGTCCTTGCTTAGAACATTTTGTGTGATTTTTGTGTCCTGTATTGAATTCCTCCTAATATTTTAGGCAAGCAAATAAAGATATAAATGCTAGAAGTATACAATTTTATTTTGCTTTAAAAATGTTTTATTTAAGCCAAGCATGGTGGTGCAAGCTTGTAATCCCAGTACTTGGGAGGCTTAGACCGGAGGATCCAGGTTCACGGCCAGCCTCAGCTACTTAGTGAGGCCCTCTGCAACTTAGTGAGACCCTGTTTCAAAAAATAAAGTATGAAAAATAGGGCTGGGGGTATAGCTCAGAGGTAGAATGCCCCTAGGTTCAATCCTCACCACCTAAAAAAAATTTTATTTATTGGTGCTTTATAGTTATAAATAATATTGGATTTACTGAGATATATTTATATATGCCCATAATGTAATGTGGTCAAAATCATTCACCAGTATTTCTCCTTTCTTTCTGCTCCTTCTTTCCCTTAGTCTCCGTCTTTTACTCTACTGGTCTTATCATCAATTCAAAGTTCAAGCTCCACTTCCATGTCCATTAAACATTGGAAGACTTAATGTGTTCAAATTCCGACTTTCAAATCAGATAGAATTTGTCATGATAAAATGTTTATTTTTCATTTCAAAATACTATTTCTAAACTATTAAGAAAAGCAGAAGTTCATTTATGCTTGACTATTTACCATAAAGAAGAACAAAATCATGTTATTTGCAAGGAAATGGAGGCAACTGGAAAACATTATGTTAAGTGAGATTAGCCAGTCACAAAGAGTAAAGAAGCATATGTTCTCCCTAATTTGCGGATGCTAGGGAGAAGATGGGGCATAAGAGGGTCTCCAGATGAAAAAGGAGAGACCCTTGAAAGCAAAGAAGTTGATTTA
>PVLC010034862.1:0-16654 GCA_004027655.1 Graphiurus murinus | reverse complement strand
GCGTGGTGGCGCACGCTTGTAATCCCAGCATTCGGGAGGCTGAGACCGGAGGATCCGGGTTCGCGGCCAGCCTCAGCTACCTAGTGAGGCACTCCGCAACTTAGTGAGACTCGGTTTCAAAATAAAGAATAAAAAAAAAAAATAGGGCTGGGGGTGTAGCTCGGAGGTAGAATGCCCCTGAGTTCAATCCCCAGTACCGCAAAAAAAAAAAAAAAAAAAAAAAAAAAAGTGGTACTGAAGATACGCCCTGATAGAGAAACAGTGGGAACATAAAATATTGGATGGAACATGCTATGGTTTTGATCTTAAATGTCTCCCAAACTCAGGTGTTAAAGGCTTAGTCCCCAGCTGGTGGAGCTATTAGGAGATGGTGGAAACTTTAAGATTTGGAGGAATTAGGCCACTGAGGACATGTCTTGAAGGGTATACCTTGTACCAGGTCTCTATCCCCCCCCATTTCCTGGCCACCGTGAAGTATTTAGCTTTGCTCTACCTCTCCCAATCATGTTGTTCTGCATCACCATGTCCCAGAAACAATGGAACCAAGTGACTTTCGACAAAAATCTCTGAAACCATGAGCCAAAATAAACCTTTGCTACTCTAAATTGATTTTCTCACATATTTTTAACAGTTACAGAAAGCTGACTAACACAGGACACTTGAAAGGAAGCACTTAAAACCCCCCAGATCTATTCTGCTTTTCCTTCATTGCTTTCACCAATAATTAGGGTCAAGTCTCAGCATGACCTAGGGGTAGGAGTTCTGTTCCTGCTATACCAGGCAAATATGTTCTAGTAGGAAATAGAATAACATGCCTGGAAAAGAATCTTGTGGGTGCTGAAGTGGGGTGAGGGTCACTGGACTTAGGCTAGACAGAGGAGATTTTATTGAAGCATTCTCCTGAATCAGTATTTAACACTCTGGCAAGGACACAAGAGTCAATCTTAAAACACAGGTGAGATGGTTCTTTGAAGCTTGGAAATAATAGCCTATAGGAAACGAGGTGACATTGCTAGAAATAACTTGGCAGAATATTGAAAGTGTCATCAAAAGGCTTAGAGAATTGGGCCTCTTTAAATGGATTCATTATGTAAAGCCAGAGAATTCTCCAGTTCACAATGTTTCCCAAGAAAGCAACTATAAGTTACATAAACAAGTAGTCCAGATTCCTGTGTCACCTACATCTGGGCTGACATGTGGTCCTTTGCTTTCACCTATGACCTCTTGGGGTATTCATAATAATGAGCTGATGGAGGAGGAAAAATTCAGTACTGGCACACGTATGGCTCTATATGTTAGTGCAAGCCAAAAATGAACTGCTGCCACATCAAAGACCCACTGAAGGGTAATCTCAAACGACAATCCTGAGGGGAAATTATTCCACTGGGCAAAGCTGTGAGCAATATAGCTGCTCATCAATTTGTGTGGAGAGATATTAGGCCTCAGCTAAGACCCAGTGGGGACCGTGGCAATGGTAAATGGCCTAACCAGTTGGCCAAGGATCTTAGGAGAAAGATGTGAAGAATGAAGGGTCATTTAACAAGGCACGTGGATATGTTTATGGAAATGGGCATAGTAAAAAGCATGTGATTGCCGGGCGTGGTGGCGCATGCTTGTAATCCCAGTACTTAGGAGGCTGAGACCAGAGGATCCCAGATTTGCGGCCAGCCTCAGCTACTTAGTGAGGCCCTCCACAACTTAGTGAGACCCTGTTTCAAAATAAAGAAAAAAATAGGGCTAGGGGTGTAGCTTGAGAGTAGAATGCCCCTGGGTTCAATCCCTAGTACCGCTAAATAAATAAATAAATAAATAAATAAATAAATACGTGTGTGATTATTTTTGGTTAACGTATCAGTGACTAATAGATATCATGCATTGGCAGTAAAGGCTCTGAACTATTCGGTGAACTGAATGATTGTCCAATAAAAAAACAGCCTTTGCTCTCCCAGTAATTTCACCATGACACAATGGTTCCATGTATTCTAGACATGACATAAGAGATGAAATCTACCCATGAGAGCAGCAGCATGGGCGTCTCTTATCTGAGCTGATCTAGCTACTGCCATTTCTGAGCATCCAATTCAACCCATTAGAAGCAGAGAACTATGATTCCTCAATGTGCGATCATCCATGAAAATGAACAACCAGAAACACTGTTGCAAGTAGGTTACACTGGACTCCTGTATTAATTTCCTATGGCTCCTATAATTAATTACCACAAACTTTGTTGCTTAAATCAACTTATTATCTCACAATTTTGGAGGCCAGAAATCTGAAATTGGTATTATGGAGCCAAATTTATGATGTCAATATTGCCATGCACCCTCTAGAGACTTTAGCAGAGAAACCTTTCCTTACTCTTCCACCTTTAGTCATTGCAGGAATTTTTGGTTTATGGCCACATTATCCAAATCTAATTGCCTTCATCTCTTCTATCTAAGTCAAATATTCTTCTCCCTCTCTCCTGTCAGGTGTGATTGCACTTAGGGCCCATCTTCATAATTCAAGAAAATTCTACCATCTCAAGATCTTTAACTTAATCACATCAACAAATACTCTTTTGATAATAGAACATTTATAGTTCCCAAGGGTTAGGACCTGATATCTTTGGGGGCCATTATTCAGACCTCTATATTCCCATCCACACAGGAGAGGCAGAAATCTATTTTTTATTGGGCTGACATGTATTTCTGATATTGGTTTGGCTTTTCTTCCTGCAGTGTCACTGCCAACACTGCCAACCTTAAGACTCAAAGAGTGTCTGACTTACCCTTATAGAATTTCATGTAATACAAACAAAGACCCAGAGATCCACTTTCTGGTAAAATTGAGAGATATGTGCATGGGTTCATGGAATCCCCTGATCCTACCATATCCCTCATTGCCTGGTCTATTTGGATTTTGAAATAGTTAAAGGAGAGCATAAGAATGACATCCTGTAGGCTTGGAAACTATTCAAAATTCAATAAATAATGTGAATCAGTAATAGTAAATGATGTCCATAGAATATGCAATTCGGGGAAGAAAAAAGGCTGGATTTTCAATCTTAAATGTACCACTAGGTGCCAGACTTCTTGAGAATATTTTACTGGTATCTAAAATTCAACATGCATGAAGCATAATCTATCATAGTCTATGACCTCCTAACTCATCCAGAGACCAAATCACCTGGTAATCCCTAAGAGACCTCAAAACCTTTTCAGGAAGTATGTTCAAAATATCTAAGCTTTCACTCAGTTCTAGGTGGTTTGTGTAACTCACTGCAGTACTTTCAAATTCCAGACTTGTATTTATGACTTTCAGGATTTTTGTATATGCTCAAATGGACTAAACCATTATTTTCTTGGTATTTTCTTTAAATATACTCACTCTTTTACTTAAATAAATTTATTAGAAAAGTTGAAGATATATAACTACCATAAATGGTAAGCTAGTATCATTGTCCATAAAAACAGGGTATCTCTAAAATAAATTCAATGAAAATAAACTTTTAAATTTCAGCTAGATACCGTTGGCTGCTGAAGGCTCTGAACATAAGGCCTGCTCACTCTTTGTTTAAAAAAGGAGATTAGCAAATGTTAGAGAGGTGTTAAGTCAAAATAGCTCAAATAGCTCAAATTGAGAATTTCTTCTTTACATAATTAGAGGGACTGAGAGAGATTTAAAATGGAAATTGCATTTTTCTATGTGATACTTATATTCTCTAATGCCCTTTTGAATGTGATTTAAAATTATGTTGAATACCACCCAAAATCTTCTTTGGTACTTTGTGGTGAGAGTTCTATACTCTGCTAAATATTTTCATAGTGATGAGAAATTAACTTTCCATTGAGGACATCTATGTAACCTTGAACATGTACTGGGAAAATGCTGAAGACATATCATTATAATAAGACTATCACATTGTTATCATTTTCAATGTCTACACCATCTTCCATGTTCTTTATGTGAAATAAATTTAACTATACATAAAACATATAATTGTTTTCACTTGTAACAATTACTTCTGTTCATTCATTTTGCAGATGCTCACTTTGGATCATCATATCTTCTCTCCTAAACACTACTGTTGCCTAATAATTCACATTACCACTAGATATCTTTCCAAATCTCTTCTTTGATTACCTCAATCCCCTGAATAATATAGGATCACAGTTTTATATTAGGAAGATCATGATTTATTGAGTTAGCAGACTCTACTTCATCACCCCCATTCCCAATATTTTTTTGTTTTGTTTTCATAGTACTGGGGATTGAACCCAGAGACATTCTATCTCTGAGCTATACCCCCATCCCTATTTAATTTTTTAAATATTGAAACAAGGTCTCAATAAATTGTGGAGGGCCTTGCTAAGCTGTTGAGGCTAGCCTTGAAGATCCAATGAGGTAACTTATGTTAGCTGGGTGTAGCGTTATTTGCCTGCAATCCCAGCTACTGGAAGGCTGAGGCAGGAGGATAGATAGAGAGATTCAGGGCAGCTTGGGGAACTTAATAAAAATAAAAAGGCCTGGAGATGTAGCTCACTGGCAGAGCACTTGCCTATCTTGTGTGAGACCCTGGGTTCAGTTCCTAGTATCAGAAAGATGAACAGTAACTTCTGTGAAGATTCTGGTACATAGATGAAAACAATTATCCACTTAACTTCCCATTATTGTTTAAAAAGGTCAATCTTAGACTAGCATTCAAACATTTCTTAACTTATGTCATCAAACTTTCTATTTCTTAGCCCAGTTCTTCACAATAACTTAATGCTCTAGCTCCTGTTGCAATATTCATTTATTATTTATGTTAGGATAGATTTGTACTATACAAAATAAAAAAGACCTGGTTCCAGCCCACATGGAGATGTAAGATAGACTTGTAAAGTAAAAAGAAAATAATGTGACAATAACCATAATGAAATAATGTACAACCCTCGCTACAGATATTAGAGAAATATTGTCCTGACTACCTTGCCTAAGAATGGGCAAAGAGTTAGAGAAGCAAGAGTAGAACAAAATGAGTAAGCTATGTCCCAGCATTCCTACTTTCTCTTTTTTGTGTGTGGTGCTGGAGATGAACTTCATGGCCTGTTTCATGCTAGGCAAGGACTCTACCACTGAGCTTCATCCCCACACTCAGTCCTACAACTTTCTTGCACTATTCAATAATTTGGGCCTTCCCTGTCCTCTGGGGTATCTATGAAACATACTTAAAGGTCACCTTATACACAGAATTTCTCAGAAGCTCCATATCATAAATAAGCATGACCTTTCCTTTATTTCTCTACTCTTTATATCTCTTTGATGCACTCTTACCAGACTAGGCTCTCATATTTACTCTTACATTTTTCTGCCCATTTCACAAAATTGCATTTCCTAAAAGTGATGTATACTTTGTTCATTTCTGTAGACACTTGTGGTTCCTTCAGAAATTATTTTGCTAAAACTGGAACTTCTATTTTTTCTTAGAGTCTACAGGTCCAAAATCAATCCTTTCAGTTTATTGTAAGCTATCTATATTTTTGTGTAAGAATATGCATATCACTGTAAAATACTTACTTTATATAGGTTGTCATATATAACTCCTTTGGTGCATTAGAAAGAGGATTTAAGACACAGAACAAGTCAGTTGGCATGACCTGTGAAAACCCTAAAACACTACTTGACTTTAACTGAGACTGAACCTGGGAAAAAGCATAAATGTGGAAAAAAGTAGAAGTGAAAAATAGTTGTGGAAAAATTACCAGCTGTTATTTATAGTATGTGCCAAATATAAATATGTCCTTGCAAAATCTGAAGAGATGAGTCGTCAGTTATTTCAAGACAAATTTCTGACTTGCTTTATATTATTTAAGAATATTTTATGGAGGCAGTATTAAAAATCCTATGTATGGAGGAGCAAAGGTAGGGAGGGGCATTTAATAGGCCTCATCTAAACAGTCTAAATTTGTGGTCACCAAAATTATTTTTTATTTTACACATGTAACTATTTTATGAACTAATATAGCAATGCATATATTTGAGTTTGTAGTAATCCTACAGCTTTGTAGTTCAACACCAATTTAATAGGCTAATTGCAGAAAGTTGTTGGTCTAACACTTTTTAAATATCTTATCCAAGTGAAGGGCTTTCTGCCCTAATATGCAGATTTAAGCCATTATGTATATTTTAAGTTGTGATTGGTATTTTTCTTTTGTACCTAATGGAGACAGCACAAATCTGTTTAATGTGGAAATCAAAGGAGGCATGAACTCACAGTAAAGCTGAGATGTCCTTCTGCTCTCTCTATTTGATCAACAATATCTGATATGTGTAAGGCATTGGGCTCGTGGCTGGAACAAATACATTGTAATACAGAATAATTCCTCCTTTAAAGGTAATCATAGAAAAATAGAATAATCAATATAAAAATATAAAAGTAGTCAATACCTCACAATGTTTTAAGTGGTATTCAAGAAATGGTTATTCTATGTCTTTATGAGATCATAAGGAAGGGACTGCTTCCTTTAGTATGAGCCAATTTGGGAAGATTTCAATAAGGAACTTTTAATCATAAATATAGGGGATTGCTTAGAAAACTAGAAAAAATTTGATTGTTTCACACATACTTCATTAATCAGAAGAGCCAATACTGGCCATAAAATTCACTTATTTTTGCAGAAACCAAGCTCCTTAAAAATGTAAACACCTGTAATCCCAGTACTTGGGAGGCTGAGACAGGAGAATCTCATGTTTGAGGCCAGCCTCAGCAACTTAGTGAGGTCCTTAGCAACTTAGTGAGATCCTGTTTCAAAATAAAAAGAGGAGGCTGGTGGTGCATGCCTGTAACTCCAGTATTTGGGAGGATGAGATAGGAAGATCATGGGTTCATGACCAAACTCAGCAACTTAGCTAGGTCCTCTGCAACTTAATGAGACCTTGTTTCAAAATAAAAAAAACAAAATAGGGCTGGGGATGTAGCTCTGAGGTAGAAAACACCTGCATTCAATCCCAACAAAATAAATAAACAAATAAATAAATAAATAAATAAATAAATAAATAAATAAATAAATAAATAAATAAATAGGCTGGGGATAGAGCTCAGAGGTAAAAGGCCCTTAGGTTCAAACCCCAGTACTACCAAAAAAGAAAAAAAAACTGTTATTTAATGGTTTGAATAAGTAAGACTTAGAACCCAGATCTTCTAATTCATAGCCCCAAATGTTACTAATTTAACCATCTTCATCCTAATTTCTAGCCCTCTGAAGGACTCTAGAATAGAGTGGAAATCAAAGTAACTGATGGTAGTATTTGAAATGCTTAAAAGAAAAATCAGACTCACCCAGTGTCCTATCTGTTGTTTATTTTTTAGTAAAAAGTATTTCTTGACCCAGCTTTAAATTCTATTTGAAAATATATATATAAATGAATCTTTCTTGTTGCAGTAAATATTAAGCAAATTCTAGTAAAAGCAAATATTCTTAAAATGCACCAGGAAATAATATTATTTAAGGAAGCCACTGGTGAAATTATTTTCTGGAATTTTTAATAATTATCTAATTTATGTATTATAAGGGATTTTTATTATTATTCTTGTGTACTTGGTTTTTAAACATTTATTTATGATATTAATTTTTCTTAAAGCAAAGCACAGCTACTTTTTAAATATAATACCACAGATACATCACTGTTATAAGATTTACATTGATTATTAAGCCTAAACAGAAAAATAAAATAGATCTCATTCCCTGTAAAGAAAATAATTACGTTAACCTTATGTTTTATTCCTAATTTCTTTTTGAACTGTTATTAAATATTAAATTGCATTCTAAAATGCAATCTTTAGTTACATTTCCATACTGTCTTGGTTTAGAAGTTTGTGTTTCCCCAACCTCTAGGAATTCTATAATTATTTTTAAATTCTCACTTCTTTGAGGTGAAGTCATAAATCTTAAGCTGTATTATTATTGCTAAAAGTAGTATTAAGGTAAATACTTTAGTACATATTAAAGTTATTACATCTTTTTGTATTTTCACAAATTTGTGTGTCTGAAATATAAGATAGCATTATGAATGAGAAGGATGTCTTATGATTAGTATCTACCAGTGATATTTATATACCAGTGATAAAGTGTTCAATAAAGTCTCTTGTACTGATAAAATTAGTCATGCAGAAAGAGAATTTGGATTGTGGATGTGGGTAACTTTGGGTGAAAAACATGCTAGAAGTTAGGGCAGGCCTGGGTATATTGTTAATGGAGGATGATAAATAACACATACTTTCGCAGCATGATAATGTGTCCTCAAATGATAGAGGATGACATCAATGATTGTAAGAGCTATATTTGTTTAATGCTTATGATGTGACTGACACATTTCTAACAACATACGTAAATTAACCAATTTAACCCTCCTAACTAGTGAGTGCTGTCATTTATCAACATTTTACAGATAAGGAAACTGAGTATACCCTGACCAAAGTCTATTTGGTCATACTCAAATTGAAGTTCTTTAAGGTAGATATTTGTGGTGTCCATAGTTAAAGGTGAAGGCAACAGGCTTTTCCCTCACTGTATCACTATGAGGAAATTTACCTTACAAACAAGTCTTGCTGGGCAGGATAGTGCATGCCTGAAATCCCAGTATTTGGGAGGCTGAGACAAGAGGATTGCAGATTCAAGGTCAGCCTCAGGAACAGAGTGAAACTCTCAGCAACTTAGCAAGACCCTGTTTCAAGATAAATAAAATAGGGATGAGAGTGTAGCTCACAGGTAGAATGCCCCTAGCTTGAATTTTGACGAAAATACACACACACACACACACACACACACACACACACGTCTGATATTTGTACATCAATGTTCATAAAATAATTATTCACAAAAAGCAAAACGTGAAAACAACCCAAGTGTCCAATAACAGATGCAGACAGAAAGTAGACGAGAGATAGGGTATGTGAGAATTGGGGACGAGGAATGATTATTTAATAGTTATGGAGTTGATGTTTGGAATGAAGTAAAGGCTGATGATGGAAATGGTGGTGATGATCACATAACATTGTTAATTAAATAATGCTGCTGAATTATATAATTAAAATGTTAAATTTTATGTTATCTATATTTTACCATGATAATTTTTTAAAAGTCAAGTTTAAGGATAAATTCAACAGACCTTCAAAATTTGTAAGCAAATGTTTGCTAGTCAATAAACACAAAAATAATTCAGTCAAACTGTCCTCTAAGGTCAGTGTCTCAGGTCCCAAGCCTTTGGATGTTTCTACTACATGTTATACAAAAGTTCCAGAGGAAGAAGACAACAAAACTCTAGAGGGAGGTTCCAGTAAACTGATGGTCAGCATCAGCTAGAAAAATTAATATATATATATATATATATATATTATTGGTTGGACTGAGGAAAATCTTAAATCAAGCCTTGGGAACACTACAAAACACCAAGAGCTCCTTTAATCCTTCTATCTCATTTATGTAAGTATGCACAAGGGACTTCTCAAATAGTTTAATGCATCCACACATTCTGGATATTTATGTGTCAGGCAGGTTCCTGACAAAAATAAAGATGGCATAGTCAAATTTGTTAGATTGGAAGACTTTAAGAAAATGACTGTTCTCTATTATGAAAGAAAATCATTTGAATATAAAGTTTTATTAACCAACTTTATAGGATGTAACTCACAATATATTTCATAAGTTGTATATGTGAAAAATTTATACTTACACTAATTAAACTCAGCCCAACATTAAAAGTTAAATTAAAAAGCTTCTATTCAGCAAAGGAAACCATCAAAACTCTAAAGAGAGACCCTACAGAATATAAGAACATCTTTGCCTGCTGTTCCTCTGATAGAGAAATAAAATAGGGATGAGAGTGGAGCTCATAGGTAGAATGCCCCTAGCTTTAAGCTTTTTGTATATCCTTATTTAGGATATACAAAATAAGGATATACAAAAAGCTTTAAAAACTTAATACTAAAAAATCAAATAACTGAATAAAAATATGGACCGTTAACTGAATAGACACTTCTCAAAAGAAGTACAAATGGCCAATATATATATATATATATATGAAAAAATGTTCAACATTATTAGTTGAATGCAAGTAAATGCAAATCAAAATTTCACTAAGATTTCATCTAACTACAGTTAGAATAACAATCATGAAGAATATAAACAATAATAAATAATTTTGAGGATGTGGGGAAATAGGAACTCTTATACACTGTTGGTGGGACTGAAAACTAGTACAGCTGTTATGGAGATCAGTATGGAGGTTTCTCAGAAGATTGGGAGTGGAATCACCCTATGACCCAGCGATACTTCTTTTTTTATTATTATTGGTGCATTGTAATCATACATCTTTGTTAGTTACAAGCTGGTAAAGGCATACATGCACACATCTCTCATTTAACCCTTCCCCAATTCCTGCCCCATTCTCTCTCCCTCCCTCCTTCTCAAATTAAGTTTAGTGATTGACTTTGATATGATTTCTGAGCATCTTTCCAAAGGAACTGAAGTTATAATATTGTAGTAATACTTGCATATCCATGTTTATAGCAGCACAATTCACAATAGCCAAATTGTGGAACCAGTCCATTAACAGATGAATGGATCACAAAAGTGTGGTATATGCATATAATGAAATTTTACTCAGCCATAAAGAAGAACAAAAGTATGTCATTTGCAGCAAAATCGATGGAACTTGAGAATATTAGGCTAAGCGTGATTAGCCAGTCTCAAAAAGAAAGTGAATAGTTGTATGTTTTCTTTCATATGTAGAAACTAGATAGAAATTGGAAAGCAAGGGTTACTTTAGATAGAGGATCAGATACTCCAATGGAGTGATGGAGGGGGTTTAGGTGAGGGATAAGAGAGGATAGAGACAAGATGAAGGTAACAGTTTAAATAATGCTACATAAGTATATGAATTTACAATCTCAAAGACATGGATAGGGAAGACGAAGAAGGAAGACCTGTAAAGAAATGCTCCAAGACTCTGTGCATGTATATTCCTATCACTCTATATCTTAGTATGATGTCTAATTACAATTCACTAATACAAGTATAAAAATATAAGAAAAAAATTTTAAAAGGCTTGAAAAATTCACATGGAGAGTTTGGAACAGATATAGGAGAAAAGCTTGAGCTTTCTTTTTTTCCCAGTGGTCCATTATAGTTACTTTGCCCTTTAAGAGTATGGGAAAAGATTCTGATCCTAGAAAGAAACCAAACAAAAATAATAATATAAAGGAAAAATTTCAGGTCATATTCCAAATATAATTTCTATAGTTTCATAATTTCATGTAGATGTTGAAAGGCACACTGAGAGTCAACAAATGTGATGTGTGGGATTTGAAGACTAAATAGATTTTGGTTGTTGACCAGGTAGTCAATATATTTAACCCAACTAAAGTTATATATGAAATTTGAAATACACCTGTTAGTGAGTAAAACATTACTATTGATCCTGACAGTTCACCTTCTTTTTTCAGCAGTTCAGGGTTTTTACCAATATTAGACTTAAGGGAAGCATTGTTAGCAAAGAAAATAGGCATTTCTTACTTCTGAAATATTTTTTCTTCTGTTTTTGGGATAAATTAGAAGGCTAAAATGTCATTTCCTCTTGCTTCCTCTAGGATCTATTAGCTAACTCTGATCATTTCTTTAGAGTCTCCTCTAGGCACAAATGCTGTCAGTTTATACTTTACAAAGCTGTACTCCTCTGATGTGTGGCTTTGTTAAGTATTGTTTAGTATTATTCTTAGGTGTATGTGTTCTGCCTCCCCAACTAGGCTGTTGGATCCTTGAGGGAATGTGTCTGTTGTTTTGCACTCCCATACAGATTTTCAGGCAATTAGTTCTCAGTAGTGCTGGTGCACTAAACTCCAAAGGTGTCAAAGTCACAGAAAACACACACACTCATAAACACCTTCATTTTAGCCTAAGAAAGAATGAAGCTACTAAATTTTCAAGCAGAGTTTATAAGTGCTTCACACCCTTGCGTCTCAGATTTTGAGCTTTCGCTAAATAGTTAGAGGAGGTTATTTGTTTTTATTTGTCCCTGGTCATTATTTTAGTTGATTGTAGGATAGCTCCTGAAAATCATGCTTGCCTTAGGGACTGAATACAGGGAAGATGAAAACAAGAAAATTCTGCACACTATTTTGGGCCAAAAGCAAATGGAAAGTGGGAATTAAAGATAAGGTGTTCAATACCTCTTCTATAAAACATCCTACTATGTGAGTGACTGGGAAAAGAAGGAAGGATTTAGAGGTGGATGGATTATTATAGGTGTCAGAAAACTATGATCCATATGCCAAATCCAGCTCACACCCTGTTTTTGTAAATAAAGTTTTAATAGAACATTGCCATGCCCATTCATTTACATACTGTTTATATCTGCTTTGGAGCTATGGTGCTTACTTGAACAATTGTGTCAGAGATCATAAACTTTGCAGTGCTTCAAGTATTTACTATATGGTTCTTAATAGAAAAAGTTTTCTTCCTCCTGGAATACTATGTCCATGGAATATTTTTTGTAACAATCCTACCTTTTGATGTTTGTAGAAGAACAATTTACGAGCCAAGTTATGGAAGCAGCCTAGGTGTCTGTCATCAGAAGAAAGGATAAAGAAAATGTGATATACACATACAAGAACTTTTACTCAGCCATGAAGAAGGATGAAATTATGTTATTTTCTGGTAAATGGACAGAACTGGAGAATATTATGCAGAATGAAATAAGCCAGACTCAGAAAGTCAAAGGACATGTGTATTCTCTCACATGTGGAAACAAGAGAGAATAAAGGAATAAAAAGTGGACCTCAGGAAAATGGAAAGGAGACCAGTAGAGAGGGTGGATATCATGGCGAGGAGCAGGTAAGACGGGGCACTAGGGAATGATATTGATCAAATTATGTTATGTACATGTACAAATCACACATTTATATATAATTATATATGACAATAAAAATAAAATAAAACATGAAAACATTAATACATGAAATTAAAGTGGTTGGTTTCTGTTATACTAGAAGGAGGAAAATGCTTCTGAGTTCATGATTCCTTTTGTGGTGTGATTGGAGGCACACATTTGCCCCCCCCCCCAAAGGGTCCCATTTCCCAGTAGAATTTGAGGAACCTATCACTACAGATGTGCCCAATTTAGACCATATTGTTTAAAATACAAATGCACTTGAGGGAAGGTGACTTTTAATCTATTATCTATTTCTTTTTTCCTGTGTTTGTAGATGGATTTATCTCCTATTGTTTTCCTGCAAGAAAAGAAGAATAACAAAGAAATACATAGAAAAGTTGAGGGTTGATCTTAAAAATATGGAGGAAACAGCAAAGAAGGAATGGAACTGATTTCACATATTACTTAAATGAACCTCACAACAATCCTGTGAGCTTAGTAAGGCAAAATTACCCCATTCTTAAAAAAAGGAAGCTCAGTCTCAAGGAAGTTGAGTTGCCTAATGTTAAGCAGTTAATCAGTAGCAGCAATGATCTTCTAATTCTCACTCTAAATTCTTAAGTTTTCTTTCTCATTATACTCCATTACCTCTTCAACTTCTTTACCATTTCTCTAGAGGTTATCATGCTAAAAGCATAATTTCGTCTCTCCTAGAAATATAATTCTGCTCTCTGGAATGTACAACCATTTCCACTAGAGTCTTGGCTGATACCTGGTCCCACCTCAAATCCTCAAATTAAAATCAAATCTCCCAAATGTAAAGTTGTTTCTCAATTTGTGTAGATATCTATTAGTCAACACACTACTAAGCTGATAGCCAATAATAAACTTTGTTTTATCAAGAGTGGAATAGAACACTACTGTATGCTATAAATCCTGAATTAAAATCAGGCAAATCATCTTTTCATGTAACTAATTCTCACAATTAAAAATGTATAATAATTAGTTTTAAATTGGGGTAAATCATCAAAGAAAGTTAGTTATCCTGGGAGTTATTTACATGTGAACAGATGCCTATGGAAATTAAATGGAGTGTGGAAATTTCTCAGCATGCTGTAGTAGGGGAGATAGATTAATAAAATGATCACATCTCAAGTTATGCCTGGTATGAAATAGAATTTTTTATATTTTTTCAAAGATTACTATTTTCAGTAGTAGAAGACAGGAGAAAGTTCAAATAGTTATTTTGATAAATATGATCACAAAGAATAGCAACACAAATACATCTAACCTCAATAGCAAAGGCCTACTGTACATACTTTGAAAATAGAAGTAATTTTTAAATATTAAAAAATGATTATTGCATGCATACCATCAATAAGTTAGTAGTGAAATTGGAAGAATGCTCCACAGGACATTGTGCTTCCCCTTTTAGATAGGATCTCACACACACACACACACACACACACACACACACAATTAGGTAGTGTTAGGCAAACATCAGAACTTATCAGGCACTCCCTTGACTAAACTAGGTCAAGGAAATCTCAGTTTAAGCCCATTCCTCTGCTCCCTTATCAGAAAAGTGGAGTCAGCTAGAAAAAGTTACCATCTTACACCCTTAGATCTCACCTGGTATATTGTCTCCAGTTTACTTTCTGATACCTTCAAGTGGTACTTAATCCTAGACTATTGGTTAACTTTAAAATGCCCTAATTAGGCTTTCACACTTCAGGTGTAGTTAATTAGCATTTGAATGTTCTAATTAGAGTATGTTTTCTGTTTTGGTTTCCTTCTCTTCTATCAGGACAATGCAAGAAAGTATGATAATTTACATATTACCCTTGGGAATTGTTTTTCATTGGTGAAGCAAGTGATATTTCAACATAGACAATGCTTAGAACGAATGGAAAGGCACCTCTGGTCCTACATGAACAGGTGATGAGTGATTATCTTCTCCCAGGGTTTTATTTGTCCAAGTGTGCTGCCTTCAACAAAAAATGTGTTACCTCATCCTCAAGTTTAGCTGTACCTAGCCACTAGGATGGTGCTTCAAGTGAATCTTACATGCAGGCTTCTTGTCAGAGAAACTAAAAAGGCAGAGACCTAGAACTTCAAGATTTCACAAGGATAGGTCATGCATGTTTGCTACTAAATGTTTACATGTCTGGCAGAAATTTGTGTAATATATAGGGAAGGAAAACTCCCCTCTACTCTCTGAGGTTCTGTAGCTAGGGTTGAGAATTAAACTGGCATTAACAACTTAACAGGAAAAAAAAAGCACACATATTTTATGTGACTTTTTTGTGAATGAAAGGAGTCCTCTGGAAAAATGAAGAACAAAAGAGACAGGACTGAGAGTTTGTATATTTTCTATATAGTGATAATTTGTGTAGAAGTGATAAGAGAAAGATGGGCAACCTAGGGGCAATAAATTGTGAATACCTTACTAGGAAATATGAAGGAAACTAATGGAACATAAGAGATTTATTTAGTAGATCTGCTTGTACTCCCAGTCTCCAGTTTCCCATTATAACAATTTTCTCTTACTCGTACAGAGGGGGAGCATCTTTCTCATGAGAAATGTATTGACCTACTTTTAGGTAGAAAGAGAGAAGTCAGAGAGCCCTTCCTACATCTGCTGTTTATCAAGTGCCTTCAGCTCAAAATAATCAATATACTAGTGCAGCATATTTGAGATTAGAGGAGGTCATTAGGGTGGGCCTTAATCCAATAGCATGTTTTGAATTCCTTCAGAGACTGTTTCAGTTATACCTCCTAAAAATGAGCATGCAGAGGAGGAATTATCAATAGAATCCTTCCATTTTTAATGGAGTTTGGGTGTTGCATACAACTCTCAGATTGACAGAACCTTCACCCCAACCCACACATAAGAACAGTCTAGAACAAAGGTGCGTTAATGCTTTATTTAAAAAATCTGGTGGTATCTGGACAGTCTCCATCTCTGGCAAAATATCTGACAATTAAAAAAAAAACTAAATTGGTTTAAGTCACTTTGTAACAGACCCTCGATTAATTTCAGTGTTTTCTACTTTTATAGCCTCTTAACTGGTGTACTCACCTCTTGCTTCCCCACATTTTAATCTGGAATATTCTAACTGTTAATGGTCACTGAATGCTAACTTCTTTTCTTCAGATTCAAGGTTATCATTGATTGGAGTGACTGTGTTAATTTCCTGGGTTGCTGTAACAAAGTACCACAAACTAGGTGGTTTAAAACAACAGATATTTTTATTTATTTATTTATTTATTTATTTATTTATTTATTTATTTATTTATTTATGTTTGTGTGTCGTTCTGGGGATGGAACCCAGGGGCATTCTACCTCCAAGTTACAGCTTCAGTTCTATTTTTATTTTTATTTGGAAGCAGTGTCTAATTTGCTAAGAGTATTGCTAAATTGCTGAGGCTGGCTTTGAACCTACAATCCTCCTGTTTTAACCACCCAAGTACTGGGATTACAGGTATGTGCCACTGCACCTGGCTCCGACATTTGTTACCTTATGGTTCTAGAGGCTAGAGATTAAAATCACGGTATAACATAGACATGCTGTATCTGAAACCTATAGGTCAGAATCCCTCCTTGCCTCTTCTAGCATCTGATGTGGCAATCCATGAAATCACTTGTTTTATAGATGAATCATTCCATCACTTGGCTATTTCCTTCTGTTCAAATTTCTCTCCTCTCCCCTCTCCCCTCTCCCCTGTACCCCTCCCCTCTCCCCCTCTCCCCTCTTCTCCT
>PVLC010034861.1:0-16668 GCA_004027655.1 Graphiurus murinus | reverse complement strand
TATTGAACAAGGCAAACAGTGGAGGAGCTTCTAATTTAGACAGCCCCGATAAATTCTTGGAAAACAGATAAATGTGATCACATCAAAGCAAGTTACGTGCAGAATCTAGAGCAAGCCCTCTGTCACTTCCGCTAATGCCTGCTGTTAGGGAGAGGGGAAAAAATGACCAGAGGCTTCATGATTCGGGGTTTCTTTAAACTTTGATCACCAACTAAATTAATAATTTATTTTAATAAAGCTAAACGTTCCACTTCCATTCAAGTCACTTGAGCTTATCTGTAAGGTAAATAAATATATTTGAATATTTAATATTGTTTTTGTAGAAGAGAGAATACAGCTTTGCTAAAATTCAGTGGAAGCATCTTTATACAGATCACTTCCTTAAGTTTAAAGTACTCATTAGTACTTACATAGCACTCATTAAGTGCCAGGTACACACACACGTGTACACACACACACACACACACACACACACACACACACCCCTCTAAAAAACCCCAGAGTATGTTTATCATCTGTATAAACTGACAAAATCGACAGCTGCATCAGAACTGGGAGCATAAACTAGAAAGAATTCTACATGCTAGAATACATGCCATGGATAGTTTCACATTTATCAAACATTTATTTTAGAGCAGGCACTGGGGATAAAAGATGATCCCGACTCAACCCTCGTCCACCAGCTCGGCCTCTGGAGAGAGAGATGCAGCCGGGAGAGGCACACGCAGGGATGGGGTGGGTGCTCCCGGACCCACTTCTCTAAGGAGGAGTGGGGCTCTCGCTTCCACCCAGACCCTCTTCAGAGCAGCTAGCAGGTGGACCTTCTTAGTCTGCTAATTAAAAGATGGCTTGGGTAAATTGAGGCCACATGTAAAGATTCCCCCAAGTTTAATAGAGTGTTTGAGGCAATACAGTGATTTTTGCTGTAATCTTTCACCATATAGATACATGGTCTTTAGTACCCTTAGCAAGCAAAAACGTGCACAGCTAGGTTAGCTTCTAATATAAAGATCATAACCAGCAGCAGGAGGCAGAGAGTGACAGGTGTTCTTAAGTTAAATGTAGGAGACAGCTGAGGTCTCTGGAGATAGACTGGAACCCCCTCTGTTCACCTCTTTTCCAGGTAATGGAGAAAACCCTTCAGCGATGGCCCATGAGAATATCCAAGGTGGCTGGGCGTGGTGGCCCACGCTTGTAATCCCAGCATTTGGGAGGCTGAGACCAGATGATCGCAAAAAAAAAAAGACTATCCAAGGTAATAGGAGTATACAAGGTACCAACAAAGCCAAATGAGTATGTTTGCGTGTTGTATAACTTAACAGATACTTTTAATTACCTGGCAAACATTTTTGAGGGACTAAGGCATGCCAGGACCCGCAAGTACCTCCCGTCATAATATACTGGGAGCAAGAACGCCTGGATGGGGCCGTCCAATAACACGTGTGTATATATGTGCCCACACGCAGGTGTGTACGTGCATGTGTGTTATTAATGGTCTCAAAGAACAACGTGTGATTCATACCTGCCAACACGTTCGGCCTAGGACTCTTCATCCACGTGCATACAGCACTCTTATGTTTGAAAGTAAAGAGTCCCTGGGATCACAAACTCTAGAGGTACCTGCGTTCAGAGGTGGGTTCTGGGGGAGGGGACCTCTGAAGGCAGGGCATGGCAGAGGCGAGCCCCTGGGGAAGTGTGTCCTCGATGACTCCCTATGACCCCTCCCCCTGTGCTTTCTCTCTCTGCCCCCACCATCTGCCCTGAGGACCTGTTGCCCCGGCTCCTGCTTGTCCGCTGGTGTAAATGGATGTCTCTGTGACCGAAACCTCCACACACTTAAGCAGACAGGCCTTTCTCCCTCTGGGTGCTGCGTGCGTGGGGTTTAGTGCACAGCAGGGGGAATGCCGATCAGAATGGACTCAGTCTGTGTTCTCATGCGTGCACCTGTCTAAAATCATGCATGGCCCCCCCACCCCGATGTCCACATGGGCTACTTCCATCATGGTGAAAGCTGACCTCTCCCCAAAGCACATTGTCAATTTTCGTATTACAGGATTTTGATAGAGTTTCACATGTTTTGGGGTCACAAGCAATCTCTCCTAACTTTAAAAGGGGGTGAACGTGGAAAATGACATTCACATAATGAATTCCTGAGCCTCACTGAGTTCTCTGTTCCCGATGATCCTCTTGGAGTCTGCTGTGCAGCGTAATTCTGCCCAAGGAATGTGCCTGAGGGAACAACTTGGACATCACATATATTATATATATATATAAACTTTATATATATATAAACATATATATATATATATAAACTTTATCAGATGACTGGATACAGGCTTCACAAAAGATGCATCATAGTATAAGAAGTCAAAATTGCAATTAGACTATATAAATAGCCTCCTCCCAGAGAAGGGCTGCAGATTACAAGCTCATCAGCCAGACAGCCCTAAAGAACACACATCACTTGATTTCTCGAGACAGGAACACTGTGTCCTTCATCTGCATTTGGGTGTCCACCGAAGGACCCCGAGTGCTGTTCCTGCGGGCATCAGGAAGGGCTTGAGAATCGTCTTGCCACAGTGAGAGTATGCAAAGGCTATGAGCGATTTCCTCCCAGGATCCTGGCATGCAGGTTGGCACAGTGATTGGAGAATCGGTCAGGGTGAAAAGATGTACCATTCCTTACCTTCCCCAGATGAGACCGACATTAGTGTGTTTTCCCTGTAGGCTTTGAAATGAATTCTTAGACAGGAAGACACATTATTCACAGGTGTAGCTTTCTGAAGCAAGCGTCGGTGAGGATGTGGAGAGATGGAAACCCTCCTCCTTCACTGGTGGGAATGCAAAATGGAGTAGCCTCTTTGGAAAAGAGTTTGATCCTCCAAGCGTTAAACAAAGAGTCATTGTATGAGCCACCAGTGCTACATATGTGCTCAAGAGAATGGAAAACTATGTCTATGCAAAATCTGGCACACAAATGTTCTTATCAGCTTTATTTCTAATTGCCAAATTGGAAGGAGATCAAATGTTCATCAGCAGATGGATGGAGAGACAAAAAGCAGTGTCTTTGTGCGATGGAATTTTACTAAAAAGGATGGAGTTCTGATAC
Organism: Graphiurus murinus; assembly: GCA_004027655.1. Lineage (NCBI taxonomy): Eukaryota > Metazoa > Chordata > Mammalia > Rodentia > Gliridae > Graphiurus > Graphiurus murinus. The sequence continues at coordinate 13,559 of PVLC010034861.1, read as the reverse complement.
ATGTTACAGTATGGACGAGCCTTGAAATTATGATGCTGAATGAAAGAAGCAACAGAAACTGGCCGGATACTGTGTGATTCCGCTTATTCCGAAATGAGCAAGTCCATAGTCAGAAAGTAGATTCATGGTTGCTAAGAGAATGGAGGAGCTTGGGAGGAGATGAGGGTGACTGTTAGTGTGTTTTATTGAGGAATGATGACAAGTACTGGTGATGATTTTAAAATTCTGTAATAAGGTAGCTGGGCACAGTGGTGCATGCCTATATTCTCGGTACTTGGGAGGCTGAGACAGGAGGATTACAGGTTTGAGGCCAGTCTGGCAACTTAGCAAGACCCTCAGCTACTTACTGAGAACGTATTTCAAAATAAAAAAAATAAAAAGAGCTGGGGGTGTAGCTCAGAAATAGAATTCCCCTGGGTTCCACCCCCAGCACCATAAAATAAACTAAAATGAAAAATAAAATTCGGTGATATAAGCTAAGTGTGCTAATAGTAGTAGACTTTAATACAATGAATTTTGTGATATGTGAATTACATTTCAACAAAATTGTTATGAATATCTTCTCGAGCTCTTTTAGATAGTCCGAGAATTAGTGTTGATCAATTCCTGCAAATGATCAAGATTTAACGAATGCTTTTGAGATGTAGTTAGCCTTCAGATGAAACAAAACAAAATTTTAAGATAAACAAAGACAACAAAGCAATCAGAAGCTATTTTTCACACGTGTTCAAATTTCATGTTTTCAAACATCTGAAGAGAATCATCCACAAAATGAATCAGAATGATCAAAGATATGTTTCTGCAATCCTCTCACAGATGGTCTTATTTAAACACATTTCGGGTGATGATAAATACAGAAGCTTATAGAGTTACACGCTACGAGACTCTGGATGAGACCAGAGGAGCCAGTCTTCTGAGGGAACATTTCTCATTTGTTTTTATGTTTCCCAGGGTGGAGAGGACCGTTGAAGGAAGCATTCAACGCATTACCATTTTATAGCGGCCCCTTTTCGAGGGGCACTTCCAACCAGCAATAAAATAAACATCCTTTTATCTTTGAGATAACACAATTTAAAAAGACAACCCATTCCGGGATGCAGTGTGTGCTTGATAAATGTTTCATGAAGGAATGTATGAAGCCATAAATATGTGAATGGATAAATGTGTCATTTATAAAACTGGAATCAGGGCTGAGACCCACCCTCCTACAGTTAGTGTCTTCTTTCCTGTTCAATATTAGCATGGGGATTTTCAACAAAAGAAATATCCACAAATATTTGTGGTTGGATTTTTGGATGGGACATGTCCTGAAAGGTTCTTGGATGTCTTAAGTTCATGACCAGTGACAGTAAATGAGACCCAATAACGTGAGACCAAAAATGAGAACAGTGTTTCCTGAAAAGTAATGGTTTTCGAGCGAAACCTCGTTCTGTTACATCATGTGATTATAAAACACTTTTGCAGGCATAAGGGAATACAGAGACACAAGAAACTATTCATCAGTCTTTATTGGTTTTCTCTCACAAGCCCAGAAAAACCATAGAAATAGATAATGCGTGTGTGTGTGTGTGTGTGTGTGTGTGTGTGTGTGTTTCCATTTTCCCTGGTAGGATAACACTTTAGAAACATATATTGTTTGCAGAAGGTGTAGGGAACCAAGTAGAATGTTGCTTCTGAATATTATCAGACTCTTTGTTGAGAGAGATTCCTTCAGCGTGGCTCACCTATCACCTTTAAAAACACTGTTTTAGCAAAAATGCAAAACTCAGCAGACTTCCTTATCATATTGACTTGGTGTTCAGGGATTTGAACCTGATAATTAATCGGTGGTGGCTTTGCGGGGCCTGGAGGTCATTGCCCGGCTTGCTCTGAGGACCGATGTCTTGGCTCCAACCACCATCGTCTCCACCAACGCTTCTCTACCAAGTCAGAGCTCAGAATCTGAAGGGCAAACCCATTGGCTTTTAAAGTTTTGGAGACTTCTCGATTGGTTTATTTTCAGGGACTTGCACACTCTGCGGTCCAGTAAGATGTAAGAACATATTGCTTACAGGGAAATTTGGAAGTTCAAACGTGAGAATGTTAGAATCGTGTTGTTTTACCCATCGGACAACGTTACGGTCTGCTGTCTCACTTCCAGAGTGTAAACAGATGCCTTCGTTTTGCTCGACCACGTGGCACCTTCTGCCATCGTGTGACCACTCCTGGTCACTGAGGATGCGATGAGGAAACCTGTCACCTGTCTCTCAACCCTGTCTCTACCTAATCCCACTCACATGCCTTCTTCCGACTGAAACACTCCCAGTCAGTTCTTTATTTTATTTTATTTTTCGGTACTAGGGATTGGACTCAGGGGCATTCTACTTCCAAGCTACACCCCCAGCCCTATTTTTTATTCTTTATTTGGAAACAGGGTCTCACTAAGTTGCAGAGGGCCTCACTAAGTAGCTGAACCTGCGGATCCTCCTGTCTCAGCCTCCTAAGTACTGGGATTACAAGTGTGCGCCATCACGCCCGGCTCCGAGTCATCCCTAACCCAGCGCCTTTCCTGCCTGTTTCCTCTTCCACAGCCTTCCTCCCATCCCTCCAGGTTCACTCTTTGCCCCCGAGACGGCTCCTGAGCACGCCCCCCACCCTCTTCTGAACTCTTGGCGTTTGTCATCTGTAGCACCCACGCGGCCTGCACATCTACAACTTTGTTTTGAAGTCAAACGTGGACCTGCTCGTTCCCAGTGCTAGATTATGAGTTCCTGGAGGTCATGGACCACCCGACGGATGTTGGCCAGGTATTCCACTCACACGCATGGCCACTGGGCAATAAATGTTTATTGGCCGAATAAGTGAATGAGGAGAGATTAGAAGGGAGGCGGGTGCTCCTTAGCCAGGTGACGGGTGGGGAATGATTACATAGGGTGCGGTGACTGGCACTCCTCTTCCTCTGGCCCCAGCTCTGTGGGGAAGCAGCGGTGCTCTGGTCACCAAGTACTCGGACGTACGGATGTGCTGGCCTGCGCTGTGCTGGGAAGGGCTTTGGTTGTCACAAAAAAGCAGAAGAGTTGGTCTCCTGCCAGCTTCCTCTTATATTTTATCTTCTATTTTGCATATTATTCAACTAATTTTCTTTGGTTTCAAGATAGCCATCCATTTCTTCAAAAAAAAGAAAAACAAAGAAACATCTTAAATTCACTTTGGAATCCTTGCCTATTGCCCGGGGTGAGTCTGTCCCTCCTGGAATGTCTGAGTTTGGACCCCTCCCTCTCACGCAGCTGCCTGAGACCTCCACCCGCACCCGCGCATTCGGTCTTCAGAAGGTTCCAGAGCAGACCATTCGGGTACCAAGGGTCAAAGGCAGCCCAAACAAACGCTCGACAATAATAGGTACAAAGGACTCGTGTCCTCTGTGAATGATTAACCAGGTGTGATTATAAACAAAACTGTTCCATACATTTGATAAACAGGTTTCTCGAAGAGCACAGAAAATGCAGAGGAAAGTCACGTTGCCCAAGATGAAATGCCAGTCACCGGGGGGGACAGTGGGGGACAGTGGGGGAGGCTTATTTTTCGAGGTGTTTCCATAAAGTACTGTGAGTGCAGGAGGGTGGCACGCATTCCATGCTGGTGACATGTGCACTGCATGATCAAGGAATACACGTGGCGTGGCTGTGTGTCCCCCGTTCCCCAGCAGGTCAGTGCATGCACAGGCATCCCTGGAAGCGCCCTGCTGCGTCGTCCTATGTCCTGGTTTCCTAATCATGAGCGAGCAGGCTGGGTCTCGTGGCCCACTTCTGTAATTCCAATGCTTGGGAAACTGAGGCAAGAGAATCTCAGGTTCAAGGCTAATGGGTTGTAACTTAGCAAGATCCTGTTTTAAAATAAAAATAAATAAACAAAAAGGGCTGGGGGTGTAGCTCAGAGGTAGAGCACCCTTGGGTTCAATTTCCAGTAACACACACACACACACACACACACCAAGAAAAAAGAAAAAAGGATGGGAGAGCAATCAGCCAAGGTAGTCACAAAGGCTGAAAGAACTATCAATCCCCATTTAAAAAAAATAAAGTCAAAACACTATCTTCAGAGACTACAATGCACCAATATAAGTATAATCAGTAAAAATTGAACAAAATAAAAATATTAGGTCCCAGCCTATAAGAAAAAGAATTATGTGACTGTTAAAAAGATGATTTATTTTTCTCACAGATGTGCTAGAATGTATATAGCCAAGGGCAGTGACTGTGCCAGGCGGCCGACTCGGAAGATGACTCCACTTTTTCCCAGCATTTTGTGCGGACTTGTGGAGCTTCACTTTAGGAATGATTCTGAGGACCACTCTACACGTCACACCGAGAAACGATTCCGTCCTCAGTAGGAGTCAGCCATTCGGAGCGGTGTGTGAGTGAGAGGCAGAGTGGTTAGAAGGAAGATTCTTCTCTTGCACAAGGGAAACTCCAGCTCCGATACAGGCAAAGAGCTGACCGCAGTAAGGACGCCCGTGGCCCAGTCAGGAGTCCGGCGGGCCTCAGCGACTGGTGATGAGAATTATGAGAATGGAAGAGGAATGGACAGAAGTTAGTCCCCCCCAACTGTCCTGTGTCCACAACCAGTTACTTGAGAAGTGGTTTCTTAGCCCATTCCTGCGAAGAAGAGCCCAGGGACCTGTCTTCCTTTCTCCCAACCCTCCTTCCTTAGCCCCACGTGCTGCCGACCATGCCCTAAGTTCCTATGGATGGCAACACACATCAGCCCCAGAACATCCGGGTCCTTTACTTGTGGTTGAAGAAGGGAAGGAAGAGGGCTGGAGTAGCAGGAGGCAGCAAATAAGGACCACAGGTCTCTGAAGCACTCTTTCTTTTTTGTCTTAGAATAGTTCCTTCTCCTCTTCCTCTTTTTGAACCCAGAGTTATTCTATCTCCAAGCCATACCCTCAGCACTTTAAAACTGTTTTTTTTTTTTGTTTGTTTGTTTGTTTTGTTTTTTGAAACAGGGTCTTGCTAAGATGCTGAGGCTGGCCTTGAGCCTGTGATCTTCCTGTTTCAGCCTCCCAAGTACTGGGATTATAGGCATGTGTACCAATATACCCAGCTTGCTCTTTCCCTCCCTCCCTCCCTCCCTCCCTCCTTTTCTCCCTTCCTTCCTTTCTTCCTTCCTTCCTTTCTTCCTTCCTTCCTTCCTTCCCTCCTTCTTTCCTTCCTCCTTCCTTTCCTCTGCAGATCCTGTATTCTGTTCCCTCTCCTCATGGAAACACATGTCTAAAGGACTGTAAACACAGCTTCCCACAGAAGCGCTCTCCTCTGCTTGGCACTAGAGAAGCGTTCTGGAGGGGCACGTGCCCAGGTGAGCCCCTGTGGCCTCCGGTGCTGCCTCCACCATGAACCCTTGAGCCCCGCCTCTGGCCTCCCTTCTGCCTGGCCTGGGCTGGAGCATGGAGGTCAAGTCTCCCAGTATTAAAACGATACTAGAGCCTGTGCTTTTGTTGCCATCGGACACTCAGATTCTTCTTACAGCATTCACTAGAGAGGCGCTCCAGCCCCCTCTGGCACCAGGTCCCCTCCCGAGTGGTGCCAACATTAAATGAGATAATACATGTAACTCGAGAAATACAGGCCCAGGGCCTGGCCAGGATTCCTGTGACTCATTACTGTCCTTCAAAAGCTCAGTGATCCTGACCTTGCTGTTCTAGACTCGAGGTGTTCTGGCCGTGACCCTACACAGGGAGGACACCCCCCAAAGAGCCGGCCTCACCTTCTCCTCTTTACATTCAACCACTGCATTCCAGCTGTTCCTGGCAAGGTATGGTTCTCTCTGATCGTGTTCCAGTTTGCTTTCACCCACTGGATGAACATTTAAAGATTCTGTTTGGCTGTATTTATTTGTAAGGGGATACATGCTTGTGTCTACATAGGTGTGTGTTCATCTTAGTGCAAAATAATCTGGGGCCTTATTTTTAAAATACTTATGCTTCTGTGCTCGTTATCTTACCATGACTATAACAAACCTCTTGAAAGTGTCAACTTAAAGAGAGGAAAGGTTCATTTTGTCCCAGAGTTTTGAGAGTTCCCAGTCTACAAGCAGGTGGACTCACCATGTCAGGGCCTCATCACAGCGGGAATTCATGCCTGAGGAAGCTGCCCCTGTCATGGTGGCTAGGAACAAAGAGAGAAACGGAGAGACCAGTGTCCCCAACTTCTTCAATGATGCCCCCCCCCAAATCACATAAAACCTCTGCTAGGCCCCCACCACCTCCTAAGGTTTCACCAGCTCCCAGGAGCACCAAGCTGAGGAACAAGCCTGGGTTATTCCAGAGCCCAGCTTCAGCACTTTCCCTTCCTTAGATGCCCTGGTTATTCTAATTATGAATGACTATGGGAGCACAGGGTAACGACCTCACAAGGTGAGCCCGGGACTGGCCAGGTCGTCTGCACTCAGCTGACGGGCGCAGAGGGTTGAAGGCTCCAGTCACGTCCCCATCTTGCCTGGGTAACACTTAGCAGCTGAGCCAGGAGCGCAACGTTACGCCTTTTCTCCATGCAGTGGATGATTTCGGATGTATCCTCTAGTGATCTTCGCCAAGCCCTTGTCTGGCAGGCCTGACCTTCCAGCTTGCTGGGTTCCCTTAGGCACAGCTCAGCCCTCTCCGCAGGGATTTCACACTCCTGTGGCTGACCTCACAAACTACCACAGACTGGGCTCTGGAGGCTAGAAGTCCCCAAGCCAGGTGACAGCCGAGCATGTTGCTCTGCCACGTTGGGTAGACACCTCCCTGGCCTCTCTCCCGCGGCGGGTGGCCTTTCCTGGCTGGCAGCTGTGTTTCTCCAATCTCTGCCCCTGTCATCACATGACATTCTCTGTAGGTGTCTCTCTTCTATTTATAAGGACACCAGTCACATTGGACTAGGACTTGCTCTAATTACCGCCCCGTGGCCTGGTGACATCTGCAAAGGTCCTGTTTCCAAATAAAGTCACATTCGCAGTTACTGGGAGTTATAATATTTCAACGTGTCTTCTTAGGGAGGGAGGCACAATTCGACACATACCAGTCCATAAGCCTGCTTCTGTTTAATAACGTAAACTACTCTTCTGTTGCTATAATCTAATCATTAATCATCTAGGCCAAAGCTCAGTGTAATTCACAAGATCACCACCCTAAATCATAATCTCAGCTTCACATTACCTGTTATGCTTTGGGTATCAGCCAGTAGACCTGTGGGCTCGCTCATTTTGTTTCCCTTACTCTACCCAAGTGTGTCAAGGGTCACTGGTTTCCCTACACACCTCTCTGCATCCCCCGGAGCTCCTGCTTTGGGGCATGTTAGAGTTAGACAAAATGTCCCCCAAAGAGCTCACTCATTAATATCAGGGTGCTATAGAGGAATCATGAGGGCTGTAACCTCAGCAGGGGATACATCCATTGTGGATTTATCTGGGTGGAGATCCAGGCCAGAAGGGTATGGCTGAAGTGGGTCCCTGGGAGTGTGGTGCGCTCTCTCTCTCTCTCTCTCTCTCTTTCTCTCTCTCTCGGGCCCCTGTGATGTGAAGAGCTCAGCCCATGTGCTCTCCGCCTCCCGCCGCCATGCCCCGAGATCCATGGTCCCTGGCCTCGCATGGACCGGGCCTGAAACCATAATAAAATAAATCTTCTTTCCTCTAAGTTACGTGGTCAGCTATTTAGATTATGGCTGCAAGAATGCTGATGGATACAGGGCACGATATTCTGGGTGCTGGAGATCAGGAAGTTAGCACTGACAGCCTTTGTTCGCATGGAGCCTAAGGTGTCACAGCCAAGACAGAGGGTATTAACTAAGCAGGCCAAGTACAGAGAGCCGTGGAGATGGCCTTTAGCAGCTTGGCCCTCCTCTCTGGGCCCGGAGCTATGGGTACGAGAATAAGAGGTGCGCAGAGGGCAGGTGGAGGAAGAGAGAAGGGCCCTGGGTCCGCTGATCAAGGGGAGGAAGTGGAGCTCAGATATGCTCATTAGAGTTTTATCTGAACCCTGTACTGATCCCTGTCCTCAACCAGTTTGCAGCTCCTTGTAGATAAGCGGACCCTCGGGCTCACAGCTCCTTTGACTGCGTTCCCAGCCTAAAGAACACCAACAGCGCTATCCCCGGCTCTCCCTTTAGCCAGCTGCACCCGCTGGGATGGAGGATGCCATCTTCCATACTGTGACATTCCCCCGATGTCTTCTTGGGCTACATCTTCAACTCTCCGTGCCCTTGGATTGAACCCCCCCTTTTTTTTTCTAAGAAGGTCCAGGTAGTAAATATTTTAGGCTTGTGAACCATATGGTCTCCATTACAACGACTCAACTCTGCCATTGTAGTGAAAAGCAGTCAGAGGCAACATGTAAATGAATAGGCAAGCCGTTCCCCAATAAAACTTTATTTATAAAAACATGCAGCCAGCAGAATTTGCCTGTGGGCCATAGTTTTTTTTTTTAAGACTATAAAGTGTCCTTTGGAAAATCAAAGTTGTTATTTGATATGGGACCATTGTAAATTTATGCTTAAGTTCAACACAGTTAAAGCCAAACTCCTTTGCCCAGGAAAATTAGCTCCCTCTCCAGATTCCCTTACTTCTGGCAGCAATGGCGACACTCAGAGTTGAACCTGGGTTCCTCCTTTCTGCTAACTGCAGGCATCTCACATCTATGAATCCCTGTGTTCATAGCTATTGCTGTCTTATCACTTCACATGTGTATTTCTTTTCTTGGCTTTTGGACTTACTGATTCACCTGCAACTTTTCTCACCAACTCACCTTGGTGCGGCTTCTGCTTTAATCATTTCCAAAATGTTGCTTTTCTCAACATGCTTCTCTGCGGTCTTGAAAACCCACCCGCTCCGACGGCACCCTGCCTTCCTCCTGGCCTGGCCTCCTGCTCAACTCTGCAGTTTCCCTCCGCAGCAAAGCCCGCCTCGCTCTGTTCTTCTGTCCCGGTTCTTTGTCTCACATGATTCCCTCATCTCAGAATAACATTGTACTCACAACACTCCATTGTCCACTCTCAAAAGCAAAGCTCGTTCCTGGCCTTGAGGTTTGTTGTCCGTGAAATTTTGTGTCCATCATTCCCTCTCAAAAGCAAAGCTCATTTCTGACCTTGAAGGGTTTTTTTTTTTTTTGTCTCTTCTAGACCACCTCACTGTCTCCCACCTCAAATTCTTGGGGGTACAGGTTGTCTTCAAGACCTGCCTGTCACTCAACTACATTCTCCCTGGCATCATTTTCTAAGGCTGCAGAAGCATTTTGTTTATTTCTGATATGAGAGCAGCATTGTCTCTGGCTAGGAGCTTTTCTTACAATGCCAGGTATTTCTGTGTCGCAGAGGAGGTACTCAACTGTTTTCATTGTTGAGTACAGAAGAGAATAAATGACGGGAGGGACGAATAAATGCTGACATTCTTTTCCCCATAATCTCCTGTCTTACCCCCTCATCAGCCTTGAATTCCAAGGGGCCATCGCTTGTTCAGAAGCAAGGTAAATTATTTATCTTTATAGGGGATCCCTGACTTTCCCACTGGCCATGTTTTCAATGTTCACTTGTAAGTTGAACCCTGAAATCTGAACTAGTCTTCCTGCAGACGCTGCTAGCACTGGCGGTGGTAATTAGACCCCGGCTGCTTCCCACGGTGGCCACACCTACAGGTGGTTTGGAAATCAAGACTGATGCGATGGCCGCATGAAAGGCAGTGCAAAGCCCAAAGGGAGGACAAAGATGAATTGGTGTGCTTCCTCCTCTAACTTCCAGGAAATTCTAAGACGTGAGAAGCAAGCGGCAGATTTCCAAATAGCAAAGGAAATGATGAGAGGCAATTTTTGTGGAACTTCTAAAGAGCATTTCTAGATATCTTTAAAGATTCTAAATGTTGACAAAAAAAAGTTTTCTAAATATCAAATCAAACTTTCTTTCAAAATCAATGTCTTAAAAAATTTTTTTAGACACAGGATTATCATTGTCACCATTCTTTTTCTGGATTAAAAATTGAAAGAAAACACCCATAAGCAGTGGAATGCATACATGAGCCAGGTTGTGTTCATACAGCAGAAGGCGGCGTGGCCTGGGCCTGCCACTCCATCCTGGACAGCAAGTCTCAAAAGTAAGAAAAGGTTTTACAGTGGAGGGTGGTGGTGCACACCTGCTATCCCAGGACTTGGGAGGCTGAGACAGGAGGATCACAGGTTCGAGGTCAGCCTGGGCAACTTAGTGAGATGCTGTCTCTAAATAAAAACATAAAAAGAGCTGGGGGCATAGAAGTAGAATGCCTCTAAGTTCTATCCTATATCCCCAATACACACACACACACACACACACACACACACACACACACACACACAGAGTTTTTACCTTCATGTAAAATTTTTTGAAAAATATTAGAAAAGCGTTACCTCTCATGTGAAAATGACATAAAATTCAAATTTCGGTGTCTATATCCAGTCTTACTGGAACAGAACAGAGGTGATTGGGTGAAGCATTGGCTCTGGCTGCTCCTTGTTCTACGACATCAACCTAGGGAGTCAGAGACTCCCTGGCCAGCCAAAAAACTCACCATGTGGCTCTCTCCAGAAAGGCTTTGCTCTGAGCAGCGATATCAGCAAACTAGGGGGACTCTAGCAAATAGAACGCTGAATGAGCAAAACAGGACTCTCAAGAGTTCGTGCTGCAGCGTCCAGGCAAAGCCAGCGACGTGAGCTGGGTCAGAACAGAGGGAGCTCTGGCCAGGGCTGCCTGCGCTGCTCCTACTCAGCACTCTGCCTGAGTTCTGGTGGACCACGGCCCCCCAGATTCATGGAGCTCTTAAGACTGTGTTCTTCTCTGCCTTGATGGTGTATTTTCAAAAGCTTTCTTAAAAAAAAAAGACGCCAGGAGGAATGTAAAGAATCATTAAATAGAGAAATGAAAAGAGGAAAGGAATCATGTGTAAAGAAACAGAGAAGACCTGGCTGACTTGAGGGTGGAGCGCCTGGGTGCGCGTGGCCGGGGGGCTGGTCACAGGGAGCAGCTGGGGAGGCGCCGGGAGGCAGCTTCCGGGGCTTGCTGGGCCTTCTGAAGGGACTAGCTGCGTGAGTCCCCACTGTCTGCCATCCTGGGGGGGTCAGGTCATACTGTCTCTCTTTATGGAAAAAGACAGTGAGACTGAGAAAGTTTCCCCATCCTGACTGAGGACTCAAAGTTTGTATGATAGAGATATACTTTAATTCAAGAGGAAAACATGGTTGTGTGTGTGTGTGTGTGTGTGTGTGTGTGTGTGTGTGTGCGTGTGCGTGTGTGATTCTTGTGAAAGAGAAGAAAGGAAAGGTGGTATGGAAGAAATACCAAGATTTCTGCACTGGCTATTCATTCCTAGGCCAGCTTTATCTCCTGTGGAGTGGGGAGTTTGGGAAGGTATTTTACAGGAGCTTTGGGGGAACAGAAAAGACAGAGAGAGAGAGAGAGAGAGAGAGAGAGAGAGAGAGAGAGAGAGAGAGCGCCCATCTACTTCTGTGTGTTTCTACCAACACTTGCACATTCTCAGTCAAGAAGCATTTACACGGCCACAGCTTCCCAGTTCTTCTGCTTATGCTCCTGAGCCTTGGACAGTCTTCAGAGGAGACATGCTATCCCCGTGAGAACTACACAACCTACACAACCGGTTTAATGAAGATCAGTTTTCAATAAAAAGAAATGTGTTGCTGGAAATCAGTGGCTTGCGAACATTTTAAAATGGTTCTAAACTATGGATTGAAAGTCAGAAATCTTGTTCTTCCTTGAAATGCGGTATACCTTGCTGGATTCCCTTACAGAGTCACACTTCTTTGTACCTGAACTGACACCAACAAGTGAGTGGCAAGTAAGAAGTTGGCCTGTGCAAGATGTGAGTTCTGGTTCAGCCTGGGGAAAAATTCAGAAGTCTCGCAAAAATAACGTGAACAAGTAAACATCGAACCACGTGAGCTCCTTTTGTGGGTGCTTTATAGTGAATACTCGTGCTCATTTCTTGTTCTCCACATGTGTGTGGTCTGCTTCCGCCTGGAGTTTGGAGCTTTGTTTGATACAAAGTGCTGAGTGGCTCCTGTACGTCCTGAGAGTCATCTTTAAAAGGAAGAACTTCCAAACGTTCACGCCCTCCCATCAATGATGCGCTATTCTTACTGAAAACGCTGATAATGTGCTCAGACCTACGGAGATCCCCTCAGATGCTGGCTTTCTGCGCTTGGCCCATTTAAAAAAGACATCTTAAAAAGCCAACAAAAACTTAAAATTATCCCCTTCCTCCTCTTCCCTCTGTCTGTTTCCTTCCAAGCCACTAAAATTGCTAAGTCTTAGGAATTCTTAGAAATGACGCATGAGTTATACATTGTGGTCTACATCTGCTTGCCTTGCTGCTATTGAACAGTAAACCCCAAGCTAGCATTTGATAGCTTCAGTGACTTCATGATGCTTCTTTCCCTTCTCTACCGATGGGAGAGTGGAAGGGAGCTCACTCAGTCTACGTCAGACTATTGTATTTAGTTATTTACTTACTTAAACATTGAATCATAACTTTCCATCACTTTCACCATGGGAATGAATGATATAAAACCAAATGCCAATCTCCCTGCATTGATGGGTAGGCACACTTCCAGTCCCCTCCCAAGACAGGCCTAAGAACCAGGCTAGGAGATGGTATCAGGTGGACCAGCACTGGGAAAATCTCATGTATGTTCTGAATCTCTATCACTTTTAATGCTGGCCTGTTGGGAAAAAGTAGTCAAGGTGCGCGTGTATTATTGTTGAAGGGAATCCAGGTATCTGATAGATCTAGAAGGACCTTTTCTTTGATCCCAAGTAGGTTATTACAGGTATGCACTCTGTGCTGACTTGTGAATGGCAAATCACTGTTTCTAGACGTGGTTACCCAGGAAATGACCTCCAAGGGAGCTGAAACCATCCAAAATCAACAAACCTGTACCAGAAGCAGCACACATTTTTATTTATATTTCACGTATTGATGATGAAAATACTATTCTGGTTAAGCCAGATTCACAGGGCAGGTGTCACACAGTTGGCGTTACACACTAATTCATGCTGGTATTGGGAAAATGATACTTAAAGCCTGATTAGTGTGCAGTACAGGTGTGGCTGTGCACCTGACAGCCCTCGTGTCACACAGATACGTAACGAGTGTCCTTTGGGCACGGTCACACCCATTATTTGCAGGTCTTGGGTTTTTGCTGCGATTCTGACTCTCATATGATTGCCAGCAAACTGACCTTTTTTTTTTTCCTTCCTTCTATTTGATTTGGTTATAGAGCAAGGTGGAACAAATGAACGAGTGATATTCATGTTGGGAGATTAAGTTGAAAGCATGGAGATCCAAGTTGGCTGTGAAAATGTAAGCATAGGAACTTTTCACAGAGGAGAGGGGCCACGGAGGGTAAAGCCAGCCATGGCTCATCTGAGTCAGCTCTCCTCTGTCTGCAGTCCGCAGCTTCATCACCACCCCCTCCCAACGCGCTTTCTCCACCTCAGGTCAGGATTCCTTGCTGTTGTCGTCTCCTCCTCCTCTTCCTCCTCCTTCTCCTCCTCCTCCTCCTCCTCCTCCTC
>PVLC010034860.1:0-16637 GCA_004027655.1 Graphiurus murinus | reverse complement strand
TAGATGAGCAAAGAAAGTGACTTAACTAAAGGTGATCGCAGGGAACACCCTAATGCACATGATGTACTTTCACAAACATATCAGAGCCAATCACTAAACTGAACTTGAGAAAGAGGGAGGGCAAGAAACTGGGGCAGGAATTGGGAATTTGGGAAGGGTTAAATGAGAAATGTGTGCATGTATGTCTTTACCAGCTTCTACCTAACAAAGATGTATGATTACAATGCACCAATAAAAAAAAAAAGCCCAAAGAAGTTCATCACCTTTATAGAAAATGCTAAAGGGAATTATTCAAGCTGAAATAAAAGACAACTAATAAGTAACATGAAAACAGATGAAAGTCTACAACTCACTGGTGAAGGCAAATATGTAGTTAAATATGGAATATTTTTCAATTGTCATGGTGGTATACCACCCAACTTATAAATGCAACATTAAGGTTAAAAAAAAAATCAGCAGGGCTAAGGTGCCTGGAGTGTATGGAGTCGAGAACAAGAGTGGAGACAGAGAAAGTGATTAAGAAAGCAGCATGGAGCCTGTTTGACTTTGGGCGCCCCCTACACTGCATAGATTATAGTGAAACCTCATCAGGCAAACATATGAAACAAATAAGAAAAAAATTCTAGGGAGCTGTGTGATAGAAAATACCAATTCACACACAGTTTAGATAGGTTCACATTCTGGTAATTTGTGGTGATAAATTTATTAAAATCTGAGGCATTCAAAAAAGAAGGTAGAAGACAGATGAACTCACCTCATGGGGAAGAATTCACTTAAATCTACTTTAACAGAGGTCAACATGAATACTCAAGGCATATATAAGTTGACTTGCAAATAAATAAACTCTCTGATAAAACAAAACTACATTTTTTAAAGTAAGATTTATTCCTGAAAAAATGAGCAACTTTTATTTAAAGGGAACACACTAGTCGAGACCATCAGATAGAACTCTTACATAAATCTTACAAGCTGACATTTGGAATAAGACCTTTTTATTTGTAACGAACATGGCCACCAGGAAACTAAGAATGAATTCCAGAATACAGCCAGAAAAACAGGATTACATATTCTCTGCAAAAATATGTCTGATTCAGTGACCCCTAACCATATAACATATATGACATTTTCTAGTAGGCTGCAATAGGGTAAAATATCAAATGATCTTTGCATCAGCAACCACAAAATAGAGATTGAAATTGAGTCAAACCATGTACATTTTCTCTTAAACTATTTTTCAAAAAGGTCAGATAAAATCTATTCTCTGAAAAGGAAATTAACTAGAAGAAGGCATAGGACTAAATATCCAACATATATGCATAGTAGATACTTCCTTAATAAGACCTTCAAAGCTCAGGAAATAAGAATGGGTATCAACAAGTGGGATGACATTAAATTTAAAAGATTCTATGCAGCAAAAGTAATAATCAAGATTCTTAAAAGAGAGTCTACAGAAATGAGAGAAAATCTTTCCCATCTGCTCCTCTGATAGAGAATAAAGAAAGATATACAAAGAGTAAAAAAAAATGTGACTAAAAAAAATTAGCTCAGTCAAGAAATGGACAGTTGAACTCAACAGACACTTCACAAAAGAAAAAATACAAATGGTCAATAAATATATGGAAAAAATGTTCAGCATCATTAGCAATCAGGGAAACGCAAATCAAAACTAAAAATAATAAATGTGGGTGAGGGTATGGGGAAATAGAAATGCATTGTCTGTGGGATTACCAATGTGGTACAGCTGCTATGGAGATTAGTGTGGAGATTCCTTAGAAGACTGAGACTGGAACCACCATATGATCCAGCTACACAACTCTGAGCTATCTTTCCAAAAAATGATTTCAGAATAGTATGGTGATACATGCATATTCATGTTTATAGCAGCACAACTCAAAATAGCTAAATTATGGAAACATTCCAGGTGTCTATCAACAGTTCCACAGTTATGGAACTGTGGTATATTCGTATAGTGGAATTTACTCGGCTATAGAGAAAAACAAAACTATGACATTGCAGAATGGATGGAACTAGAGAATATTATGCTAAGTGAGGTCAGCCAGTCTCAAAAAGGATCATATGCTTTCTCTCATATGTGAAGCTACAGAGGAAATAGGAAAAAAACGGATTTCAGATGAATGAGGAGATAGACAGTAGGATATTGGAAGGTGATTTGAGAAGGGAGGTTGAGAGGGGAAAAGGAGACTTGATGAAGGAAGCAGTTCAAATAATGCTATGCACGTATATAAAATTAACAATAACCAATCTCAATAATGTGTCTGAAGGGGAAAGCACGAAGTGCTGTGAAAATGGATGCTTCTATCCTTTTGAATCTTATTATGATGTATAATTGCAATGCACCAATAGAAGTATATTAGAAACCGGGCATGGTGTTGCAGGCTTGTAATCCCAGTACTTGAGAGACCAAGACAGGAAGATCACAGGTTCATAAACAGTCTCAGCAACTCAGTGAGAATCTATTTCAAAATAAGAAATAAAGTAGGGCTGGGGGTTAGCTTGGAGATAGAATGCCCTGGAGTTCTGTCCTCACTAACACACACACACACACACATACACACGCACACACACACACACACACACACACACACAGTATATTAGAATAACACAAAATAGAAAAATAGGATGATTATTTACTGTTGGTTACATAAATATAAAAATATTCGATATGGAGCCGGGCGTGGTGGCGCACGCTTGTAATCCCAGCATTCGGGAGGCTGAGACCGGAGGATCCGGGTTCGTGGCCAGCCTCAGCTACCTAGTGAGGCACTCCGCAACTTAGTGAGACTCGGTTTCAAAATAAAGAATAAAAAATAGGGCTGGGGGTATAGCTCGGAGGTAGAATGCCCCCGAGTTCAACCCCCAGTATCGCAAAAAAAAAAAAAAATATTCGATATGGTAAAATAAAGAGGAAGATAAAAATGCAGACATCTCTATAGCATAATGTCATAATTCCCAAGACCAAGATAACATTCAAAATTTATGGATGCACCCCTAGTGGTGACAGGCATACACTTCTGTTTTGTATCACTGCAAGATCTTGTCTCAAATAAATGTGGAAGTCTAAACAATACACTGTCTTGAAGAAAATCTGAACAAATAATTTTATTTACAACACATGCACAATTTTTAAAATCCATAAAGAATAAAAACAAGCTATTTTAAAATGGGCAAAATTTTATGAACTTTATAAAAGACAATAAATGAATAAGCAAATATGTGGAATGCTATTATTATCATTAGTTATCAGATAAATAAAATTAAAATCACTCAAATCACAAAGATATATGACTTCTGCTGCCTTCCATTTCTATTTTAAAAATAAAGGATATTCTGCCACTGAGTTACATCCCCGGCCCCCAGCGGTCTCACTAAGTTGTGGAGGGCGCCTCTAAGTCACCAAGGCTGGCCATGAATCTGTGATCCTCCTGTCTCAGCTTCCCAAGTATCAGAATTACAGGTGTTTATCAACACACACAGATGGGTTGTAATTTTAAAGTCCATTGACTCTATGTAATTTCCCCAAATAACCTTTTCCCACCCTCAGGTCGCTGATCCATTTCTATGCTTTGTTCCTGGGTCATTTTTTAAATTCTTTTATCAATGAACTGCAATTATACATGAGTGAGGTTCAGCATGTTAAAAACATACACGCTCCCAGCATTCGGGAGGCTGAGACCGGAAGATCCGGGTTCGCGGCCAGCATCAGCTATCTAGTGAGGCACTCCGCAACTTAGTGAGACCTGGTTTCAAAATAAAGAATAAAAAATAGGGCTGGGGGTATAGCTCGGAGGTAGAATGCCCCTGAGTTCAATCCCCAGTACCGAAAAAAAAAAAAAAAAAAAAAAAAAAAAAAAAAAAAAAAAAAAAAAAAAAAACATACACGCGCAAAATATTCTCTGTAGAAAATAGAAAAAGCAGTAACATTTGCAAAATATTCTCTGTAGAAAATAGAAAAAGCAGTAAGATTTCCCAGGCTAGCCTAATAAACCCATTTAAACCAAACAGTAGCTGAATTACATATATAAATATGGTTTGAATTTTGTAATTCAGAAGAAATATTCAATCTCTAGCATCACACAAACAAAAAACCATTTTTGTGTTGGAGTTACCTGTGTAGTGGTTTCTCTGCAGCTGTACATAAAATATTTTAAACTGTAAAATGAGTTACTATATAGCATACTGCTGCATGTCATAATAATGATATTAGTACCTTAAATAAAATAAAATAAAAAATAAAATGTTCTACATAAAATATTGGCAGGAATGCGGTGAAAATCAGAATTCCATACAGCACAGCTGTTGGTAATATAAAATGCTACAGTTTTGGAAATAACAGTTTCTGTTAAAATTGGATTTTGAGTAATCTTAGATGAATACCC
Source organism: Graphiurus murinus (assembly GCA_004027655.1). Lineage (NCBI taxonomy): Eukaryota > Metazoa > Chordata > Mammalia > Rodentia > Gliridae > Graphiurus > Graphiurus murinus. The sequence continues at coordinate 12,240 of PVLC010034860.1, read as the reverse complement.
TGAGATCTATAATCATGATAAAATGAAAGCATAGATCAATAGGTATACTTGTATAGAAACTTTTATACTATACTTTTCATAATAACCCCCAAACTCACATATCCATTAATAAGAGAGTGATTACTTAGGTGTGGTACATGCCTATAATCCCAGTAGTTGGGAGGCTGAGATAGGAGGACTGCAGGTTTGAGACCGGATTCAGTGATAGGAGATTCTCAGCAACCAAGCAGGATCCCATTTCAGATCTTTAAAAGGGTGGAGTAGTAACTCAGAGGTAGAAGCTCTTTGTGTTCAATACACACACACACACACACACACACACACACACACACACAAACCCGCACACACACAGGAGAATGTTTGAAGAGCTGTAATATATTTATGCAATGTAATATCACACAGCAAAACAAACACATGGGTGAATTTCAAAAGCAGTACACTAAGCGAAAGGCAAAAAGTCAAGGGTCGGCATTGTGTGATTGTATGGAAGAAAGAAACAGTCCAATTAATACTATGCCAGCCTCACCAACTCCTTGTGGAAGGGAGGAGTGGGGAGAGGTGGCATGTGTAAGGAGACATAAAGAACTTGCACGTGTATGTTTTTAACATGCTGAACCTCACTCATGTATAATTGCAGTTCACCAATAAAAGAATTTTAAAAATGAACAGACAGGAACAAAGTATAGAAATGGATCAGAGGCCTGATGATGGGAAAAGGTTATTTGGGGAAATTACATAGGAGGAAAGTTTCCTCAGGGTGGATGTGGCTAGGGTGTGAGAGTACAAAATACAAAAAAAAAAAATAGTTTTTGGTGCTAAGATTGTTTTCTATCATTATTTTAGGAATTAATCAATAGGCACAAATGAGCTATATCTTTAGATATTAACTTGTGCAGTTTAGACCCTTATTTCTTTGTATGTAAATTTTCCTGAGTTCTTCTATATGTGAAAATCATCATAGATTTTATTCTTGATAAAGTGTTTCTAAATATTATCCCAAAGAAGTCTTATCTCTGCTCAATAAATACACAGTTGGGCAGCATTGTAATATCAAATTGCATTACAATAATTATCATAAGTTAAGGATATGAAAAACAGGTATATATGTTATTTAGAGGTTATACTCTCATTTCAAATATTTTAGTTATTATATGACTTTGGACAAAATCTGATCTCAGTGTCTTTTAAATGTAGGGATAATATCTAACTTACAAGTATGGGTTAAAGGACATATTTTTAGACTAATTACTACTGTATATTTTATCTGAAAAATAATCTAAAATAAAAAGTCCTCTGTAACAACAATAATTTCATCTGTAATTATGTGATGACTGGAAGTATTCCATTTTTTCTAGTATAAACCCTATGTCAAAATAGTTTCTACAGTTTCTTTAGTATCTGATGCTATGTAACCTAATAAATTAAAATCTTTAAATTGCTAAGGTCTCCGTGAGAGCGGACAGATCATTTATGTTGTTTTTCCCATTTCCTTGAGTTGTCCCTACTTTTCTCTTTGGGGAATACATCAGGCGTCTCAGACAATTAGCAGGAAATTCAAGGCAATGATCTAAGTCTCTCTGATGATTTAGGCATAGTAATCCAAATAAAATACCTGCTCCCACCTCAGGCAACTCACAAAGGGGAAGAAACTCGTAAATTCTTCCTATCTAAAGGAAAAGTAAGAGTAACTTGGGGTAAGAACATTTGATTCTTCCTGAAAGGTAAGTGGATGATGATTGACTTCGACTTTGATGACCACCTACTGGAGGTTATTTTATATGACTCCTGGCTTGTAATTGCAGACACACTCGTGATAACTGGCAGCTAATACCTTCAAGTGCACTGCAACAATGCAATACATCTTTTGTCCCTTTGGGTTCTCTGGAGTTTTATGGTGTTTTTAGGGTATCAAATCCTATGAATTGAATGGATGTCCTTGATCTATCTTATTTGTGAGAGTTGCAAGTAAAGAGAAGTAAGATGTACCTCAGAATGTCATCACTGATCTCACACATTAGAATATATTAAGATTACAATTTGTGGACTCCTACAATGTTTAGCTTGCCCTCCATCTTGTCTATTGTGAGGAATGCTGCAGTCAATATATTTATCTCATATTGGATGTGTATGTCATGTCATTAAACTATTCATTTTAAATATATTTATTTTATTTTATAAAATTTCAGGCAAAAGTGAGCTTACTGGACTCAGTGTGGGCTCAGCCTGATGAGTATTAGAAGACATTTCATTAGCTGGGCGTGGTGGCACAAACTTGTAATCTCAGTGCTTGGGAGTTTGAGACAGGAGGATCCGGGCACAACTTAGTGAGACTCGGTTTCAAAATAAAGAATAAAAATAGGGTTGGGGGTGTAGCTTGGAGGTAGAATGCCCCTAGGTTCAACCCCCAGTACCACACACACACACACACACACACTTCATTAACAAATGACACTGATGTTGAACCACACAAATATACACAGTAAAAACCAATCCACACTTATTTAAACTTCCGCAATGCTTGAAAACCCACCAATGCACACCTATATTAATTTAAGTGTGATGAAGTAGAACATGGCATAGAAACAGAGACGAGGCTTAATTGGCCACACTCAAATATTTTGTGACAATATTAAGGGTTTTGCCCAGGATTTAGAAGGGCAAATAAGGGATCCTGAAACTTAGAAATCATTAGTCCCATCCTACCTCTGCCTTTCTAATAATATCAAAATTCCACACGCAAAAAAAATCTCAGACATGAAATTATACTAAAGAAAAACAGTTACACTATTGTGTAGATTAAATAAAATCTAATATTCCTAGATTAATATCTTTGCTATTTAGAGTGGATATGCTCCAAATATTGCTGGCATCACTTTAGTTTTAATCAATGATATAGCAATGTATATCTTTCATGAGAAATAGTAGTTTGAATAAATAGAACATTCCATCTTTTATTTTAGTTTAAAATCAGATGTGAAAATTAGTTTTCGATGCCCCATTATGAAGAAAATTTGCCAGTCGCAATTATTACATACCTTGTGGTTATACTACATTAAAGTTTATAACACTTCTCTTTATTCCCAGAAGGGATAACTGCAGTAAATGGACCAGCAGAACCTAACAGTGCCGACCGAGTTCATTCTGATGGGAGTCACACAGCGGCCTGAGCTGCAGCTGCCCCTCTTTGGGGTCTTCCTCCTCATCTACACAGTCACAGTGGTGGGCAACCTGGGCATGATCATTTTGATCAAACTGGACTCTCACCTACACACACCCATGTATTTTTTTATCAGACACCTGGCTTTCATTGATCTGGGCAATTCCACTGTCATTTGTCCCAAGATGCTGGTCAATTTTGTTGTGGATCAAAATACCATTTCCTATTATGCGTGTGCCACACAGTTGGCTTTTTTTCTTATGTTCATTATCAGTGAATTTTTCATCCTGTCCTCCATGGCCTATGACCGCTATGTGGCCATCTGCAACCCTCTGCTCTACAGTGTTGCCATGTCTGAGAGACTTTGCCATGTGCTGGTGGGCATTCCTTACCTCTACAGCACCTTTCAGGCTCTGCTGTTCACTATTAAGATTTTTACATTGACCTTCTGTGGCTCGAATGTCATCAGTCATTTCTACTGTGATGATGTCCCTTTGATACCAATGCTGTGTTCAAATGCACAAGAAATACAATTGTTGATCATACTATTTTCAGCTTTTAATATGATCTCCTCTCTTCTGGTAGTCCTAGTATCTTACATGTTGATTCTGATAGCCATCTGTAGAATGCATTCTGCAGAGGGCAGGAAAAAAGCTTTCTCCACCTGTGGTTCTCACCTGACAGCAGTGGTTGTGTTCTATGGATCCCTATTTTTTATGTACCTGCAGCCCAAATCTGCTCACTCCTTTGAGACAGATAAAATAGCTTCTGTGTTTTACACTTTAGTGATCCCCATGCTCAATCCCTTGATCTACAGCTTAAGGAACACAGAGGTGAAAAATGCATTCCACAGGGTCTTTAAGTATCAAGGCAAACTTTCTATTTAATATTCAGTATGGAATATTGTCATAATAATCTATGATGAAGACAAATGCCTCTTTATATTATTTTTATGTTTATGTGTTTAAGATATGCTACATGATTTTTAGTAGACATATGCACGATGAAGAGATTAATATAATCAGGGCCATGAAGAAGTTCATCTCATACAGCTACTTGCTTTTTTTCTGTATTTTTGAAGAATATCTTAAACCTCTCCTCTTAGTAAATTTCCAACATGATATTCTATATTATTAGACATAGTTCTCATGCTCTACATTAGATCTATGGGCTCACCATTCTACCTGCCACTTTGTACTCATTGACCTATACCATTCCATTCCTTGTTGCTCATCTCTGGTAATCACCACTTTACCTTCTGTTTCAATGCATCCAAATATTTATGTATTTATTCATTCATTTATTTATTTGTTTGTGTGTGATGGATCCCCTATATATGTAATACCATGCAATATGTGGGGTGTGTGTGTGTGTGTGTGTGTGTGTGTGTGTGTGTGTGTGTGAAGGTAATTCTGGCCTCATAAAATGTGTTTACAGGCACTACCTCTTTATGTTTTGGAAGAGTCTAAGAGCTTTTGGTATTAATTCTTCTTTGAATGTTGGATATAATTTAGCTATAAAGCCATTCTGGTTTGCCTCTTTTCTTTGTTGTGAAATTTTAAATTACTGCTTCGGTTTATTTGTTATTGTTACTGTCAGTCCTTATAGTTCATCATGATTTAATTTTTGTGGGTGGTACATTTCCAGGGATTCATTCATCTTGGTTTTCCAATTTGTTGATTCACAATTGTACTTAATAAGCCCTTATAATCTTTTTTACTTGTGAAATATATTGTACTGTCTCCACCTTTATTTCATATTTAATTTGAGTATTTTAGTCTAAAGAAGTGTTTATTAATTTGAATTATTTGTTTCAAAAATTAACAATTTTATTGATACAGTTTACATAAGCTTTTTAAAACTTGTTTTGTGTCCTATCATATGATTTAATCTGGAGAATGTTCCTTGTGCACCTGAGAAGACTATGTATTCTGTTTCTGTTAGATGGGGTGTTTTATACATATTCTCTGATTAAATTCAAAAGCAAAAAGTCCACAAAGATACATTATAATCAAACTATAAAGATAGATGACAAAGAATTCTGAAAGAATCAAGGGAAAAGAAGAATATAATAAAAATGAGGTCAGTGAAGCCATAAACTGAGTAGTCCAGGAGAGAGTGGAATAATATACTCAAAGTGTTGAAAGAGGAAAAAAAAAAAAAAAACTGCCAACCAAGAATATCTCATCTGTAACTTTCATGAATAAGTGAGAAGTAAAACCCACAGCTAACATAACACTCATGATGAAAAGTTTAAACCGTTTCCTCTAAGTTAAGTAATAAGAAAAGTTTTGCCCAATCTTGCCATGTCTATTAACATAGTACTGGAATTCTCAGCCAGATAAATCAGTTAAAAAAAAGACATAAAACATCTACATATGAAAGGAAGAATAAAATTACCTCTATTTGCTGATTTTGTGATCTTATAAACAAAAAAAGCAAATATACCATAACTATGAAATAAATTGAGTAAAATTGTGGGTCAAATAATTCACATAAATGTAGTTAAAAATAATATAGCATACCTTTATATATGCTAGAAAGAATATTTTTGAAAGTTTTTTAACCACAAAGAAATAATAAATGAGAAGATGAATATTTTAACCTGATTTTAATATTATACAATGTATCAAACTTCAAACGGTACTTCATTCATGTGTACAGGTTTTACGTTATATAGACCAGTTAAAAGGAAATTTAATTACAATTTTTCTTAAAATTTTAATATTTTAAAAAGTCATAAGGACTTGTATAAACTACCACAAACTGAACAAACAAAAATTTAAAAAATATTTATACAATAGCATAAAAAGAAAGTTTTCAGTAAAGGCAACCAAGAAGGTGAAGTATCCAAACACTGAAAACTATAAAACATCAATGAAAAAAATTGAAGACAAAGCAAATTAATGAAAACAGATCTTGTGTTCATGGACTGAAAGGCTGAATTGTTAAAAATATACATTATATTGCACTCCACAAATATATGTAACTATTATTTGTCAGTTAAATGATTGATAGTAAAGAAATGATATGCTGCTTACAAGAGATTCAATTCATCCTCAAGGATGTACACAGACTAAAAATGAAGGGATAGAAAAAGATATTACTTGTAAATGAAAAACAAAAATGATCAGTTACCAGATTTACCAGAGTCTATGCCAGGGGCTTCACTGTAGGGAACCAACAGAACAGGTTTGGCCACCATCAGAGTCCAATAAGGGACACACAAGAGATGGCAAAGCAAGAAAGAAATTTATTATTCACTTTCACTGTGACTATATAGGAAAGAAACAGGAGGACCGTCCTCCTAGGCCCTGTTTTTAGAATACTTTAGAGCACTTCAGGATTGTCCAGGGCCAGGACAAAAGCCTGGTTTTGCAAGGTTACTTTTTGAGGTATCAGGTTCCTGTCTTGAGATGATTATTCCTCGTTCAGGAGTGGGGGTGGGAGGAACCTGTTCTCATTATGTAGGGATCTGTTTGCAAGACTCACTGTCTTGGGGTCTTGAAAATATCTCTTATACTGGTATCTTCCTCCTTGAATGGAATGAGAGAGATTCAGTGAATTTAGGACTAATTGCTTTTGTATAACCCATTATTGGGCAAGCTCTTTATAAATAATTCACTTTCCTACACTTACTACAGACCCAAGCTACCTGGATGTCCTATTGCTTCTAGACTGTAGATCTGTATATCATGTAATGCTATCGCATATTATAGGGAATTATAATACTTTGGTAAGTATTGCACATTAAAGCATATACAAACATGTTTGTTACAACAGCATTGCCCCAGCAGTGGTAGTAATTGTGCAATGACATTATAAAGGCTGTGACTTCACAAGGCAATAGAACTTTTTCAGCTGCATTATAATACGATGGTGCCACCATGTATGTGGCTCACCATTAGCTGAAATTTTGCAATGTAGTACATGACTGAATCTGACAAACTGATTTTGACTCATAAAAAGTTACAGGAGCCAAAAACATTTATTATATACCCAGAGAGGGGTCAAGTTATAAGAAAGATGCAACAATTCTAAATGAATATGCATTCAACATCCTACCTAAATATGAAAAGCAAATATTAGCACAATGAACGTTGAAATGCAGAACAATAAATTAGGATGTTTCAATATCTTTCTTTCAACAATGAATAGTTTATCCAGACAGAATATTAATAAGAAAGCTTTGGAATTAATAATATAAGTATTTACATTTTTATTTAACAAGTTTAAATATGATAGCGTTTTGTTTTCTAGAGCAAAGACTGATAATAACATATATACAAAGAAATTTCCCTCCGATGTCAGATAAATTAACTTTAATATTTTATATTTCAACTGAATGTCACTTCCTCCTCAACATCCCTTTTGTTTCCTCTATATGTTTAGTTTTTTCTGTTACTGATGTCACATAATCTCATATTTCTCCCCATGAGAATGTTTATTCAACTTTACATCAATAAGATACTCATTCATCTGTGAACTATCCCCCACAGCCCTTTTTATAGATTTATATTTTATTTTAAAATAGGGTCTTATTAAATTTCTATGAGATGGCCTTGAACCTGCAATCCTCTTGTCCAAGCATGGAAAATGCTGTGATTACAGGAGTGTGCTACCACACCTACTTACTTAAGGAATATAATAAAATAGAATATTACAAAATCTTTTTTTCTAAAAAGTTATTCTTTCATTTTCTTATACCGTGTTAATCTATCCATTACTATGATGAGGTATCTAAAATAACTAATCTAGAAAGAGAAAAGGTATATGTGGCAGAGGAAACTGCTAACCTTATGTTCAGGAAGCAAAAGAGAAAGAGGAAGGATGACCTAAAGACCTACCACCAGGATGGACTTCTTAAAAATTCCACTACCTTTCAGTAGCACCACTCAAGAGACCAAGTCTTTAGCACAGAGACTTTGGATGACATTCAAGATGCACACTAGGGCAATTATGTTGAGAGTGTATATGTACATATGTGTACGTGCCACATAAATAGCTATAGCCTAGTTGAAAACTACTAAATGCTAAATATTTTTAAATCATACTGTAAACCATCAGTAGTCTTCAAAAATAATTGTTTTTTTCATGAACTAATTCCAAATAAAAATAGTTTTTTAAAAGAGTAGAAAATTTTCTATCATTTCCCCTCCCCAGGTATGTTTCTTCTCCTTGGATAGTGCATTATATCAAACTTGCCTAGGAGTTGCTTTTTTGTTTTCCAAAGAAAAAGAAATTTATTTTGGATCATTATTCTGGAACTTCCAGTTCACGATGGTATTTGCTGCATTCCTTTGGTCCTCTGGTGGGGGTAGCATGTCAGGGTGGGGGCATATATTGGAGCAAACTGTTTATACCTCCTAAGCCAGGAAGCAAAGAGGAAATAGAAGAGATTTTGGTCCCAGTCCCACAATCCCCTTTATGGGCACTCCCACAATTCCATAAAGACTTTGCCCTAGGTCCAATTCCTGAAGGTTTAACCACATCCTACAGACCAAGTCTCTAGTACAGGGACCTTTGGGGAACACCTACTCAAAAGAGCAAAAAAGAAACTACACCAAAGTGTTTTTATCAAACTACTAGGAAGCAATATTCTTATGCTGTGAAAAGAAAACCTACAAAACATTGGTGATCTGTAACTGGTATGACAAATTAGAATTTGAAAGGATGAATGCTTTCCTTGAATGTCACTATCAATAATTGTTGGGAAACTTGTTAATTTTCCTTTTGGTTATTTTGTGATTCAACAAAATCCGTAAAAGGCTGTGAGAAGTCTCTGAGTAAGGCAAATTTTGCTTAACAAATGAAGTTCTTTCTCATTTTCCTCATTTCTAATTTTTTGAATTGGTATTTACAGGGATTTCAAATTCTTTTTAAAGATAAGATTTGCATTTATTAGTTTTAAGTCAGGATTTGTAAAATATTATCATTTGCACATTTATTTCTTTGTGTATATACCTTGGAAATGAAGAGAAAACTATCCATTTCTTAAATATAACCAGGTGTGTGAGTTTTATTTTCTATTAATAGCTAAAAATATTAACTTCCAATCACAAATAGACTTTTAAAAACATGTACTATAGAGTTCCTGTTGTTTTCATTTTATAAATATGAGCTACATTTATGAGAATATGAGTGGTAAAAACTCATATGGTTCCATGTCAAAATAAAAAATATATAATCAAAATTACTTAAAAAGAGCTGGGACAAGTTGATTTTCTTCCACTAATCATCATACATTAAAAATAAGTTTAAATCTCTTTCTATAAAGATAGTTGGATATATATATGCATAAATAGCTGTGTGCATATATGTCAGCATCACTATAAACTACATCACGATGTGAGACTCAAATGCACCAATAAATATTTTAAAAATAAAAATATAATTTTTTTCTCAAATCAAATAGTTTTACTTACAATGAGCAAATTGCCTCTTTGAACTGTTTGTTAGTGTTACAATAGTGAATATGGCTTCTCTATGTGGAAGTACAATTTATAGAATTTGACTTAAGTCTCATGCGTGAATGAACACTACAATTTCTTTATATCAACCTATTTCATGTGCCATATGTTGCAAAATGTATATGAAAAAAATAATTATATTTACAGTACATCTTGGTGTCATTCTTGATGGGAAAAACCAAAAGCCCTTTTATTTTTAGATGTTGCATTCTTCCTAGCATATTGATTATCTTTGCACTGCCAAATATGATCTGGCAAAAATAAAATAATTTAACTGCTTGAAAAAAAGTTTTTCATTTGTTTTAAACACTGAAGTTATTCCCCTATTATATCAATAGCCAATAGAAGCTTCAAAGCCCAGAAAATAGTGTAATTATCTTATCTTAATTTACAAAATGCAATGCAATGCCATTTTCAACACATTTTAATAACACATAAGTGTTCCTGACATGATGAGAACTTATAGAATTTTGTAATCCAGTAATTCATCATGACAGAACTAAATCTGCAGGCAGACATTAAATCCATCCAATGATTTGAAAATTGATTTTTTAATCTAGAGAGAATATGAATTGATTGTACCTACTTCAGGTAAGTATCGCTTCATACATGTATTTATCTTTCTAAGTGGATGTTTTAGGAAGAGTACATTATTGCCAATGTGAATTAAGAAAGACTCATACACATCCAATCTTTTGTTACTAGGCCATGAATGGCTAAAGAGAAATGTAAGTGATTAAATAACTACAAGGTAGAAATGCTAATGGAATTATGCTCTCCTATTTGTTTAATAAAAAAATTTAGCACAAGTTTTAAGCACAAATAAAACATTAGATATATAATCATCTCAATCTTTTAAGAAAATACATTTTAAAACGTCATAGAAAAAGCACCAATTTTTTATATGCCTAGAAATATACATATACTCATATATTTATTCACTTTTCCAAATATTAAAAAATATGCAGGTCTTGCACTGATCCGTTGATTCAAATATTATTGGCCTATGTTCTCCGAATTTTAAGTTAATTTCTTTAAGTAGAAACTATATACTAAGTCACTTTTATTTTCTAGCCCTGTTTCCTCATAAGAACAATAAATATTTAGAATATAATTTATGGAAACTCTAGAATTCATTGGACTATCAATGAAAACTGGCTAGAAAAAATGTTGTAGAATTATTTCTGACTTGAAATTAACAGGCGAAACGTTTCATTTCTATTGCTCTTTTCACAGCATCTTTTACCTCTTTGTTCCGGAGACTGTAAATCAATGGATTTAACATCGGAATTACTAGTGTATAGAACACAGAAACCACTTTCTCTTGCTCTACGGAATACTGGGAGCTTGGCTGGATGTAACTAAAACTTAAGGTACCATAGAATATGGTCACAGCCGTCAGGTGAGAGGCACAGGTGGAGAAGGCTCTCTGTCTGCCAGATGCTGAGCGGATTCTCAGGATAGCAATGGTAATAGATATGTAGGAAATAACCACAACCAAGAAAGTGCCCATTGCGATGACTCCAGACAGGATTAAAAGCAAAAACTCATTCATGGAAGTGTCAGAACATGACAGCTTTAGCAATGGAGGAATGTCACAGAAGAAGTGGTCCACAACATTCAACCCACAAAATGACAGTCTCCCCAAGCTGACTGTGTGTGTTAAGGAATTAATCATTCCACCTGTACAAGACCCAATGGTCAGCACTACACACTTTCTCTTAGACATGACTGTAGTGTACAGCAAAGGGTGCACAATGGCCTCATAACGGTCATAAGCCATCACCGAGAGCAGGAAGCCCTCTGTGGTAATGAACAACCCAAAGAACAAGTGCTGTGCTATGCAGGCAGGGAACGAGATGGTTTCCCTCACCACCAGGAAGTTGATCAGCAGTTTGGGTGCAATGACTGTTGAATAGCAGGCATCTACAAAGGAAAGGCAGCTGAGGAAAAAGTACATGGGTGTGTGGAGTTTCGGGGTGATTTGGATTAAGAAGATCATGCCCAGATTCCCCACCAAGGTAACTGCATAAATCACCAGGAACAAAACAAAAAGCACAACTTTCAGTTCTTCTCTGTTTGTCAATCCCAAAAGAATAAACTCAGCAACAACAGTCAAATTCTCTTCAGCCATTCCTTTTCTTGAAATCTAAAAGGCAAAAAATAAGGACTCTGAATGGGTACAAAAGAATCTGGTGTTTATTCAAGTCAGATAGAATCATTTAGAAACAGACTTGTGTCCATAGGTGGGTAAGTTTTATTTTGATGGTTTCAAATATCTTAATGTAATTTATGAGACCATGATTATATTGGTTCCTATTTTTTCATCAATAGTTATGATTTGATTACGTGAGCAGATATAAGTAAAGTGGTTTTGGCCTCAAAATTTTCAATCTAAGCCATGTGCAGTGGCACATGCCTGTAATCCCAGAACTTGGAAGGGAGAGAGAGGAGGATTGCAGGTTCAAGGCCAGCCTCAGCAACCCAGGGAGGCTCTCAGAAACTTAGCAAGACCCTGTTTCAAAATAAGAAATAAAAAAGTGCTGGAGGTGTAGCTTGAAGTCAGAATGCCTCTGGGTTCAATCCCCAGTACTATACAAAAAAATAAATAAA
>PVLC010034859.1:0-16659 GCA_004027655.1 Graphiurus murinus | reverse complement strand
CATGATGTACTTACAAGATCACATCAAAGTCAATCACTGAACTGACCAGGAGATAGGGGGAGGGTGGGTGGGAATTGGGGAAGGGTTAATGAGAAATATGTGCATGGATGTCTTTACCTGTACTAGCTTGTACCCAACAAAAATGTGTGATTAACCCTGTTGTACCCAAGAAATGTATAAAAATCCATGCTAAAAAAAAAAAAAAAAATTAAAAAAAAAAAAAAAAAAAAAAGAAAACATCAAAACCCTCCAGAAGAATGTAGCTGGTCACGTTCCTGGTCAATCTGTGTCTCTCCCTTGTCCAGCTCTGGTCACGGTTTTTGCTACTGGCAGGTCAGCACTTGTTCAGCTGCTAAGTCAATGAGAGGCCAACGGGGCAGGGTTCAAGGAGTCCCTTTGTGCCTGTGGGCAGGAGGACGAGCCCTGCCCCTGCCACCCCTGGGGCCAGGCAGGAAGCCAGCCTGCTGTGGACACCTGTTGTGCCTCCTGTTATCCATTCACCCTCCTGGTAGCTGCTTGCCAATTTGTGTCTTGGGGAATCACCTCTCTCTAACACAGGTGTTTTGGATGACATAGACTCTACCCAGACTCCACGGTGCTAACTACGGCTGAGGCCGGCCAACTGGTGTCTTTCCAACACAGTTGGTCTAGACCTAAGTATGTGGCCCAAGTCAGACCAATTGCAGCCAGTGAAACTCGATTCCAATATGTGTGTGTATACACATGGTGTGTGTCTGTGTATATACATGTGTATGTATGCATATGTGTGTGCCCGTGTATGCACATGTGCATACTGTTAGAGATGTGGGCTCTCGTTGCCATTAAGTGTGAAGCTGAAAGGATGTAGAACGGGGATCTCCTAGCAGCCATCGTGAAGAGATGGTGAGGCCAAGAATGAAGGCAATGCTCAAGAAGCAGAGCCAGACAGCGACAACCCTAATGCAGGTGGTGAGAGCTGTTGTGAGTTTACTTATGCAAACTTGATGGGTATTGTCTTACTTGCAACCCAAAGTGTCCTCTGTGATATAGAGCCTTCTGTTGCCAGCTAGTCATCCAGTAGCCTTTCTCGTTGTGGTCTGAAGTTTTCCCTCTCTGTCTTCACATTGCAGTTGTCAGCTTGAGCTTCTGCTAGGAAAGGAGTCTGCTCCATAGACCAGATGTTCTGCCAAGCATAGCCTCGCAGAACATCAATGTCCCTTGCACCACCTGATACCGAGGACAGCACTGCCTACAAGTTTCTGTGCTGTGCCCCATGCAAATGCTACCAGCCCAGATCAGCAATCAATGCCCAAACTATCTTCTGGGGAACACTGCTCCCATTGCATGCTATTTATTTATTTATTTACACCCTCTCCCCAGCCCTATTTTATTTTACTTTATTATTTTTTAATTTTGAAACAGGATCTCACTAAGTTGCAGAGGGTCTCGCTAAGTTGCTGAGGCTGTCTTCGAACCTGCGATCCTCCTGTCTCAGCCTCCCAAGTACTAGGATTACAGGCATGTGCCACCACTCCCAGCTTGCATGCTCTTGTTTTTCTTCTGTAGGAAGAACAAGAACATGAATAAGAAAAAAAGAGTTGCAGTTTTACAAAGTTGACAAAGCCTTGTATATTACACTCCCTTCTTAGGAATCCACAGGGAAATTGACTTATTAAAGGTTCTAATGGGCACTGCCATCAAGAGCAATGTTCCACACATCACCATTTAGCATTTCCAAACATACACAATAGTGGAACATTTTTCTGTTTTTGGTTGTGGCTCTAACAACTGGAACATACTTTGGGAAATGCTCGACTAGAATTCGCAGCAGTTCTGTAAGCCTGGCAATTTGTTTTATTGGCCTCTTCTTGCTGGAGGGAGCCAGCCCTCCTGCCCTGACTGGGTCCAGGAACCTCCGACCTGGCCTGGGGCTATGACATCATTTCTTTCCCACCAGGACCCCTGTGTGCTGCAGGGCCAGCACGCAGGCTGCGCTGTTTCTTGGTGCACCGTTCTCGCGGCGATGGTGGTAGGAGACAATTAGATTGGACTGACAGCATTCATTCTTCTTCAGGCCATGTGGGCTCCCAGCACCCCATTCCGAGACCACAGAGCCGATCTGGCTGCAGGAGTGTGCGCGGTTAGCTGCAAACAGGAAGCTCGACAGTAAACTGTGATGGATGTTTCAAATCAAACGTTCTCAAGGTCAGTGTGGGAGATGAGTTTCCAGGAATCAGGATCTGTAATGAAACCCACCACGGTCATAAAAATGCAGGAGGGCCACTGGAGGCCTCCGGGAGACGCCGACCTAGATGGCGGGAGAGAGCTACATTTTCATATTTTTTGCTCTCAAAACAGCTGCAGCGCACTTCCCAGGAAACAGAAATACTTGCTTCGTATTACCTCATAAATCCTCGTGACCTGTTCTGGAAGGTGGTGGAAGGAGCCAGAGGGCCCAGGCATGACTGGTTGGAGGATTTGGGGGAGGGAGAGAACAAGGGAGGGAAGGTCAATGCTGGTTGAGTACCTACTATGTGCCAGGCCCTACATGAGCTGCTTTCAATCGTCATAAAATCCAATGAGCTAAACAGTGTTTCTATTTTGATGGTTTCTATTTTGTTCAGTGGAGCCAGTGGGATTTTAGCCATGTCCAGCAAGCGATTTCTTTTCTTTAAAATTTCTTTGTTTTTGGAACTGGGGATTAAACTCAGGGGTATTCTACCTTTGAACCACACCCCCAGCCATATTTTATTTTAAAACAGGGTCTCATTAAGTTGCTGAGGCTGTCCTTGAACCTGTGATCCTCCTGTTGCAGCCTCCCAAGTACTGGGATTACAGGCATGTGCCAACACACCTGGCTCAGAAAGGGATGTCTCACAGTGTATTTTGTGCATAGATCTCTCAGAACTGGCGAGTTCTGATCCTTGACTCTCCTTGAGTGGGGCTCTCTTCCCTTTAATCCCTGGACAAACTCCCCAGCTGTGGTCCAAATCAAGGCAGAACAAACTTCATGGGTCCTGGTGGAAGGAGAAGATGAGGATTTGAGGGAATACAACTCAATTGGGTCCAGAGTGGAATTCCAGGGTTATCCGGATACCTCCAGATTGGAGAAGCTACTCTTAAACTGACCGTGGATGACTTATTGGAGACCATTATTACACAAGGCCAGGAGGCTGGCTTGCCCCCAGGAAATGCCAACGTGTTTGTTGTGTGCTTCCAAGATAGTCATTCTAAGAGGTGCTAGTGGAGAGCTCACTGGATCAGGAGTCAGAAGGCCATGGTTCTTCCTGGTTTTGTCCCTTCCTGGCAGCACGGTTCTCTTCCCTCTCTGAGCCTCCTTTTCCTCATCTATAACTGGGTTTAATGATTCCTACCCTGCCCACTTCATAGTGACAACAGATGTGGCGTTCAATGAAACTCAACCAGCATTTATCGAACATTAACTATATGCCAGGCACCCTGCCCAGTCTTAGGAGAGGGGCTTGTGAAGGAGGATCACACATGGTCCCTGTCCTCAAGAGATTCATTTAGTGCCAGGAGGATGGATGGAGTGGTTTACATGACAATAGTGCTGTAGGGTCTTCTCAGTCTTTGTTTCCTTTCAAGCATATGATGGCTGTCTGAAGTAGGCAGTACAAATATTCTTATTCTCATTGACAGATGGAAGAAACGAAGGTTGCAGAAAGGAAAATGACTTGCTGAGTGATGATAATAACATCTAAAGCCTGTACCCACTATTCATTTGCACGGGCTTTTCATATGTGTCGTGTCATCGAATCTTCAAAACATCTCTGTGTGGTGGGACTTACTACGATTAGACAGACCTGTATTATAGATGAGAAAAGAAGCAGTGCCAGATTGCCGGTGTCTGGGGAAAGAGTAACCAGATCGTCCTCGCGAGTTCTCTGTGCCACGCATGGCACCAAGCGATGAAGGCAGCAAGTAGCAGATGCTCTGGGTGTCCGGCCTGTATCCCCTGCAACTCAGCCATGTTCCTGTACATGGGTCCAATTTTAAACTAGGAACACCTGCCTTTCTTTGCCTCAAAGCTTCCGGAGAGCAAGAGCACTCTTTGCTCATGCGCAGAGTAGGACAGAGTGTTAGAAATCAAATGCTCCCCAAGAGCTGCCCTCAAACAAAGGCTTGCAGGACCATAAACACCCCAACTTTCTCACCCTTCAAGGGGGATAACATTGAGGTGCATGTTCCAAGCGGGCCCCCAGAGTTCCTCGTGGGATTCAGTTCTAATTGCCTGCAGTGCTAACATGCTCGATAATGCACTTAGTTTGGGTCCTCTCCTGTCTTATTTCCCCACTTCCTTTTCTGTGCTTCCTGGAGTCACCTCCCAGATAAACTAGTTGTATTTCCTCCAGGGTCTCCTTCTAGGGGAACCAGACCAAGAATGGGTTTCCTGATAGTTCTGAGTGCCTTCGTGAACAAGAACAACAAAGCTCTTATAGAATTTGCATTTTAGAAACAAAAAAAATTAATAATAATAAGTAACTACTCTGCAGATGCAAATTCCGTGATGAAAATAGAATACAGTGATATGATAGGGAGTGACTAAGTTGGCTGCTCAGCAAACCAACCTCTAAGGAGGTCAAGTTTAAGTTGAAACCCAAAGGAAGCAGAAAAAGTGATTCAGGCAAAGCTCTGGGGAAAGAGTCTTCCAGGCAAAGAGCCAGTAAGAACAAGGGTGCCCCAAGGGAGTGATGAGCTCCTTGCCTTCAGCGGATAGAAGATGTGGTGCTGAAGTCCTCCAGTCTGGGATGGGTCGGATTTTATTTCAAGAGAAGTAGGCAGCCAAGGGAGGGACGTGAGCAGGGGAATCCTGTGCTCGTCATAGGTTGAATGCCCAGCTTGGACTCACACTCCTGCCTTGTAACCTTAGCAAGTCCTCCAGCACAAGATTTGCAATATTTTTTTCCTCTGTTGCTTCCCACCAACACCAGCTGGTAAGATACACCTCTCCAAGCCCACCTCAGTCCCCATGAAATAAACATATCAAAGCTCCCCAAACTGACCCCCTTCTGTTTGCCTTCCCCAGGCAAGGGATCAGGGATGGGATATAGCAGATGCTCAGTAAGTTTGCCGAATGAGTGACTGAATGAACACAAAAATGAATGAAAAGCCCAGGAGAAGCTGGCAGTGGGCAGAGGGGTGAAGGAATTCTAGAGTATGAGGATCAGTACCTCTGGCTGACTTTTAATGCTCTGTTGATTATTAGGACCCGAGGGCTGTCTTTAAAGGGATCAAATAAGTTGGCGATGGTTTATGAGAATAACATAAGATCCCTGACTCAGGGGTAAGAGAACCAGAATCCATACGGCAAAGTTCACAATGGCCATGTCCGTACCCACCAGCTGACATGGCTTCTCCAGGGTTTGCCAACACCCCCAAAACAAGGCCTCCTGTCCATTTTACCCAGTCTTCTACCGTGTCACAGGCAGGGGCCACTGCTCCTATTGCTGTGATAGTTACAACTTTATTTAGAAATTGTCCCAGTTTTATCTTTTGTCAACTTATGAGTAGATATATGGGTCGGCTATACAAATAATTTGCCCTTGGGGAAAAAAAATGTCAGATACAAAGGAATGTCCTTCCCTAAAGCTCTAGACCATGGTTTTTCTGTCTCAGCACTGTTGACATTTCAAGCTGGATAATTCTTTGCTCTGTGTGTGTGTGTGTGTGTGTGTGTGTGTGTGTGTGTGTGTGTGTGTGTGTGTGGTGGGGGGAGGGGGGTCAGGTAGAGGGGATTGTTCTGCAAATTATAGAACGCTTAGCAGCAACTCTGGACTCTACCTCCCAGATGCCATTTTGCTTCCCCAGTTATGATCACCAAAAACATCTGCAGACAATTCCAGTTGTCCCAAACAGGACATAATTACCACCACTTAAGAACTGTGGTCCCGAGCTACAGGGGGGCAGGTACTAGGTCTGTTTCGCTAATAACTGCATCCTTAGTACCTGGCCCATGTTAAGTGCCCCATAAACATCTGCTCCACGAAAGGATAGATACCTGAGAACATGTGAATGCACGGAGGAATGTGTGACTGAGCTTCTTGAACACCCGGCCTCATGGGCTCCCACTTCCTCTGTGGATTAGCACACATCTCATGTGGTCTGCTGACTTCACTAAACAGTGCAGCCAACCTCTGGTACAATTATTCCATCTGGCTTTTTATCAGCTACCTGCAAGTAGCAGCAGCTCAGACTTGGTCTGTCTCAGCTTTGAGTGCAAGATTCAGAAACTTCTTTTATCCCAAATGAAATATGGAAAAAAGGCTGAACATGGGGAATAGGCACAAGCAAAGCCCCTACCCATCCTGAGGCCATTTGTGCCCTCTGGGATCCCACCCAAGTGCCACACAGAGGAAGTTTGCCAGCTGCCACTTTCCCTGTATGCTCCGTATTTCTCCCTCTCACAGACATCGGCGGAGCCTGCATCCATCAGGCCACATTACACTGTATAATGAAGCAACCACACTCAAATCCCAAATAAGAAAATGGGAGGCTTCTATTAAACTCCGAGCTGCAAAGCTCCATTCAGCCTCTGCTAATGAAAATATGAGCCGCATCTGAGCTGAGCCTGCTCCCTCACGCGGGCCAGTAAATATCTTAATATCTCCAGACTCCTTCCTGCCTTCGAAATTGCGTGCATTGCTTCTGACATTTACGAGTTATCTGTGATGCCTGCAAGATTAAACCACCATGAAAACGCTCCATCTGCACTCTTTATTTCAACCTCGCCCCCCTAAATAAAGAACTGGGACTGAGCTAGCATCCCTGAGACGGTTAGAGCTCACCCATATGGGGGAGATTGGAGGCCAGCTGCAGACCTTTCAGGGCACGCTTCCCTCCTTTTCTCTATTTGCATCGCACATGCTGGGGAATTTCATTTCATTTCAACAAGTGCCGGCCGAGTGAGTGCCTTCCAAGTACCAGGGTAGGTGGGGATAGATGAAGAAGCCTGGGACATGGTCCTCTCCTCCACGAGAAGGTCTCTCCATTTGTTATAAAAGCCACACCTACTGTGTGCCACTCTAGTCCTCACAGTAACTCCTCAAAGGGAAATGGGGAGTGGGTTGGTACCTGGTTTCAAGGTTGGGAAATTAAGGGGCACTGAGTCACACGGCTACATAGGGGGATTCGACTAATGCCAGTCTCTTCCAAAGCCAATATATTTTCTGGCTTTGCCCAGGAAGACAGACATTTAATGACTTAGCTGTATACTACGAGGCAAGAAGAAAGAAATAAAGGTATGAGCAGTGCCCCCCGGGAAGACAGAGGAAGAGAGAATTGATTCAGATGGAGGGCTTAACGAGTTCAGGTGGGAAGAACAAAGAAGATCTTGATTGGTGGAAAATAAGAAGCTTCCAGGGCTGAAGGATGGTGTGTGCCGCAGCCCAGAAGCGGAGCGAGAGGTTTGTGGAGTGTGTGATAGAAGGGGGACAAGGTGAAGGGGGTGCACTTGGGAGGTGGAACCAGCTTGCATAAGCTCAGGAAAGCTGATTGTGCTCACCTTTCCCAAGGTTGGATGATGTCACAATGGTCGCTGGAAGTCAGACACAGAGGGAACATTCACACCATAGAAATGAGCAATTAGGACTCCACCTCCCTGAAAACTGGTTATTAAACATTAACCGGCACACACTGAGATGCCCCAAGTCTCAAAAAACAGCAAGTTAGTAATGCTGTCCATGAAGATGAGGGCTCCAGGAAATTGAGGCTGGTAGCTTAGAAATTCAGACCTGGATTAAAAAACAAAACAAAACAAAACAGGTGAGCTGGGTGTGGTGTTACACACCTGTAATCTCAGTACTTAGGAGGCTGAAACAGGAGGATCGCAGGTTCAAGACCGGCCTCAGCAATTAAGTGACACCCTGTTTCAAAATAAAAACTAAAAAGGGCTAGGGGTAGCTTGGAAGTAGAATGCCCCTAGGTTCCATCCCTAGTACCCTAGTACCCAAAACAAACAGATAAACAGAGGTTGCCCTTTCCTTTTATTTTTCATAGGCAAGCTGAAAATGTATCTAAAGGAAAGTAAATGTCTTTTTAGATTAAAAAAAAATCAAAGCAAAGATCCGACCTGTTGGGGTTTCTCAGTAGGGAAACAGGCAGGACAGGCAGTGCTTTCTATTTGGTACCAATATTACATTATCCCAGACTTGCTTACTCAGAATTCTCTTACCATAGATCAGTGCTTCGCCTCTTCCATTACCAGCTAATCCAAATGGACCTGGTGCTAACTTAATTTCCAGGATAATGGAGGCCCGATCTGTTTGCACAATTGGCTCTTGCATCCTGACAGCGTTTGCTGAATCCTTAAAATCAGTGAGGCTGCGCCAGACCAGCACACCCTGCTTCCCAATGCTCCGGAGTTCCAGAACTCATTCGTCTACTGCTCCTGGCTGCCAACAAATAAATACCTCGGTGTACTAGCTACAGGGATGGCTACTTGATGTTGGACTGTGTCTGATCCTCATCACAGCTCAGAAAGGGAGATATTGTGATTTCCACTTTACAAAAGAGGAAACAGGAATCTCGGGAAGGATGAAGCACTTGCTGGTCATACAGCTAGCAAGCACGAGAGCCAGCATGTGAATGCCTGTTTGTCTCTAAGACTCATGCTCTTTTAATTATATCTTCTTGATGCCTTTAGTAGGCTGAATAATGATCCCCAAAGATAGAGGCACATCCTAATCCTTGAAACCTGTGAATATGATCTTATATAGCAAAAGGCATTTGGCAGACAAAATTCAGTGATGGTTCTGAGCTGAGGAGATGATCCTGGATTATCTTGGTGAGTCCAATGTAATCCAAACTGCTCTTATGAGAAGGAGGCAGATGTGGCTACAGAAGAGGAGAGAGCAATGCGACAATGGAAGTAGAGTGATGCTTACACAAAACAAGGAAAATTGGCAGCCACTAGAAGTTGGAGGAGCTTCCAGAAGGTACCAGCCGTGGACCCTGCTGACACTGAGTTCAGCTGCATATGTCATTTCAGACTTTTAGCCACCAGAACTGTAAGAGAAAAAATTCCTATTGTTTGAAGCCACTAAGTTTGTAGTTATTTGTTATAGCAGCCATAGGAAACTCATACACTCTTCCAGAGCAAGAAGAAGAGAATTGAACCATGGATGTGATAAGAGCATGTTACATGCAAGAAAGGAACGGGGAGGATGCATGGGCGTCTTTGGCTTTCTCTAAGCATAGGAGGTCAGATCAGAGGTCCTGCATCCTCCTCTCCCATTATTCCAGTCCTCTTAGCCACACTGACTTCAACTTGAATAATGCAATCTATAATTAGGACAAGCATTCCTTTGCCCCCTCTGACAGAGGGCAAGGATAGCACACAGCGCCCAAGCACGGGAGTTCTGTCTTAGTTCTGCCAGCTACCTGCTATGAAATCCTGAGTGAAGCACCTTTTTCTCTGAACTGCTGAAGGTGCTGCGATTTCTCAGATCCACCTCTAAAATTTTCATTTCTGTTCACTAAACAAACTCGTGTAGACTCAGTTTGGGTAGAACATTGTGTCTACCCCAAAGGCATCCCAAACATACTCTATGTAGATTATTTGCACTCTCATTTCATGTAAACGGGTTCTGAGGCTGCCTGTGAAGGCCTCTCTAAGCCACAGGCTGGTAAGCCATCCTCTGGGAATGAGGACAATGGACAATAACGTGGGAGGATTTCTAACTAACTAACTAACTAACTAACTAACTAACTAACTAACTAACTAACTAATAACCCTATTTGAAAAGACCAGAGGCAACTCCTGCAAGTCTGTACATTCAGAGCCTCTGGAGATGAGCTCCCAGGCACAAGAGGTGGTTTCAGGGATGGGAAGGGGTCAGCAATGGCTGTGGTTCAGCAGCTGGTGTGTTAAGTTTCCAGAAGGGTCAGAGTCCAAACAGACTGATTTTTTTTTAACCATTGGAGGCTGGGCTTTCTAAGAGTGGTGAGGTTAGGCCTGGGAGTAAGGCTTAGCTCAAAGACTATAACCTATGTTTCTTAAGGTCTAGGACCTAGTTAGGGTCCGCTACTATCCTCTTTTGGGAAGTGTCTTACATGTTCCCAACTTCAGCTGCTGACCTGCCTGCTGGGTGAGTGGTGAGAGCTCTTTGGAGCTGGGGCTCTCTCCTTCTTCATCCTTGGCTATCTGGGTGTCCCAGCTGCCACTATCTTTGAGTCTTAGTTTATTTATCTGGAACGTGGGTTTACTCTTCAGAAGGCTGAAAGAGGGTTTAATGAAATAGGCTATATCAGTGGTCTAGGACCAGGATTGCTGATTCCCTCTCCTGCCCCTCTGGGTATTCCCACAGGTTGAGAGAATAACATGATATAATCTAGAGGTGAGTGTGTGCCAGTGCTATTCTTTTCGAGGCTGAGTCTAAGCAGCAGATGACCCTTAACTGGAAAAATATGCATGCCTCCCTGACCCCATCCAGCTGCTATTCTGCCACGTATAGCACCAAGTTCTTGTCCATCTCTTACCATGCTCAGCAAAGTGAGCTTGGCATGTACAAGGACTGGAGTCTAAATAGCAAAATGACTGTCTTCAAGCTCAAAAGGATCCCTGGCTCCCATCTGAGGTCTCTGCCAGCAGCTCTGGGCTCTTGGCAACAAATGTGAATACCAGCTTAATAAGGGTCAGATGCCACATCCTCTTGCTAGCACCTCTGGCTGGCTCCTACTTGTGGTGTACCGATTCACCTCTTTCTTAGGCATAGAATGCATCTAGTTGCTAGCCAGAGGCTTACTTTACAGAGACTGTGTCCTACTGGGCTGACTTTATGGCTGACTCTGCTCCCTCTTCTTCATTTTTCTAGTCTGACAGAAGCCAGATACATACCCAGAGTCACCCAGCTGGCAAAAGGAGGCAGGAAGGCTGCGTGAGACTGGGTTGTGCAGCAGGGCCCCCAGGCAGCAGGCTCATAAATGTACCTCTTTATCCTTAGGTTGGTGCTGGTTATTGTGTCTGGTAAGCAGACCATTCATCACTCTCAAATATTGAAACCTATAGCAAGGCTTCTCCAATTTCAATGTGCCTATGATTTACTTTGGGGTCTTGTTAAAATGAAGATTCTGATGCAATAGGTCTGGGGCTGTGCCTGAGAGTCTGCATTTCTAGCAAGTTCCCAGGTGATGTGGAATGTACTGGCCCCTGAGTAGCAGGACCTAAGTTAGTCAATTTTTGTCACTATGACTAAAATACCTGACAAGAACAATTTAGATGAGGAAATTTTTATTTGGGCTTTATGGTTTCAGAGAATTCAGTTCATGGTTAGATGATTCCATTGCTGAAACATCATGGTGGCAGGGTGTGGCTGCTGGGAAGCAGATAGAGCAACGGCAGGGTTGGGGGGGCAAGATAAACCCTTCCAGGGTGCACCTCCAGTGACCTACTTCCCCCTTCTAGGTTCCAGTTCCCAGTAATCCATTCAGCTATCAAGGGGTTAATCCACCAAAGAGATTAACCCACTGATGGGGTCGGAGCCCTCGTGATCCAGTTATTGCCCGAGAGCCCCACCTTGGAACCTTGCTGCACTGGGGACCATGCTTCCAACACATGAGCTTTTGGGGTGACATTTGAGATTCATACCATAACTTAAGGGATCACCCAGAGGCAAGGGCAGAAATTGCAGGTCTCAAGAAGGAAAAGAGGCATTGAATGGTGTGTCTGCCTGTGTTGGTGCTGTGGTAGGTGGGTGAAAGATGCCACCTTCTTTATCCTCACAACAAACTTGCAAGGCAAGGATTAGGATCCCACATTCACAGATGAGGGAACAGAAGTCTTCTGCTCCCCAGCACCCAGAGTCACCTGGCTGGCAAAAGGAGGCAGGGGTTGCGTTCCTGTGTCCTGCTCCTACTCTCTTTCTCTAGCAAGAATTTTCTCTGTAAAGGAAGATGGAGCTCTGTTGCAAATCACGGACGAGGAAATACACCTAGTACGTAAACATATGGAAAATGCTTGGTGTCGTTCTTCATCCCAAAATACACACTAAGCAGTGTGAAATGATTTCCCACCAGTCAAAATAGAAGTGGGTATCTTAAAATAATGATGGCACGCAGGGAAAGGTGTGGCAAAATGAGGATTCTCATCCACTTCTGGGGAGAGTGTAAAATGAAGCAACTGTTTGGGAAACAGATGGCATTTATCAAGAGTCTTAAAAATGTTCCTGCCCTTAGGCTCAGTTGTTCCGTTTCTGGGAATCGGTCCTAACAAAGCCTTGAGATTGTGTATCCCGGCCCTATTCAGGATAAAGAAATAGTAGAAACAACACAATAGAGGAATGAGATGCAACTTATGCAACATCCACACAATGGAGTTTGATGGGGTCTTTCAATGATGGGAATGTAATACTGCAGCAGTTTGGACCTGGAGTGACCCCCAAAGGTTCACATGTCGAAGACTTGCTCCCCGGGGGTGGTGCTATTGGTAGGTGGTGAGAACGTTAGGAGGTGGGGCTAGTGGGAGGAAGTAGGTCATCAAGGGTGTGCCCTTCAGGGTACAGTCTGTCCCTGACTTTTTTCTCACTCTTTTTCCTGGCCACCATATGGGGAGCAGCTCTTCTCTTCCACATGCCCCTCACCATGACGTCCTGGCTTACCACAGGCTCAGAAACAGTGGAGTCAAGTGACTCTAGACTGAAACCTCTGAAACAGTGAGCCAAAATTAAACTTTCCTCCTCAAAGTTGTTTTTCCTCAGGTATTTTGTCACAGTAATGGAAAGCTGACTAATGCAGATACTATGAAAATGCTTGTTATAAAGGAAAAGTGGTCTGTAAAATAATATATAGAGAATAACCTCAAGTTGATTTAAAAAATATCAGCAAAATCTTAAAAAAAAAAAAGACGGGAGGGAATTAAATTAAAATATTAGTAGTTAGGTTTGGGTTGTAGACTTATGGGTGATTTTTAAATGTATTTTCCTGAATGTTTTTAATGTACATGTCACTGTTATAGTGATTTTTTTAAAAAGTGTCCTTTTGAATAAACAGAGGTCTATATCATTTAATCCAGTGACTTAAAAATCAATGTTCATATACTTGGGGGATTAAGACAGAAAGATTGCAGGTTCTAGAGCCACCTCAGCAGCTTAGAGAGACCCTCAGGAACTTAGTGAGACATGTTTCAAAATAAAACAGAGCTAGGGGTGCAGCTCAGAAGTAGAACGCCCCAGGTTCAACTGCCAATATCACACACAAAAACCAGTGTTCATAAAAGTTCTATGAATTATTCCTCTTTTCTCATTGATTAACATGACAGTTTCAGAGACATGCGACCTTCACTTCTGACTGATCACCAGTTGTCAGCAGCTGCAGTTTCTCTGTCCCCAACTGTGTGGTTAAATATGTTGTGACATCTATGCAAAACCTTTAATGTCATTAGGAGAGTGAAATAGTAAAGTCACTGTATATGTGATCATTCATTCCTACAGCAGGATGCTCTAGGGATCATCAGGCGAAAGATGGTTTGCAAGTGGCTTAGAGTCCAGAAGGAGAGAGATGCTGACCTCGTCCTACTGTCTGGAGTGAGTGGCTTTCAGGACTGGTGGGCCCGGAGTGTGGTGGAGGGGACACGGAAGGGGGTCCTTCTGCAGGAGATGTCTGAAGTGATGAGGAGAAGCTGGGCCAGGAAGGGACATAAGGCACCCAACACAGTGTTTGCAGGATCGGAGGGGAGCTACTAGGGGCAGGATGGGTCTAAGGAGCCACCCTGAAGTGTGGCTGTGTGAGGGAAGAGATGGGTAGGAAATGACTGGGATCACCAAAAGCTGTATGTAGACGTCTTGAAGTGGGTTTGGTTTTATTTTCAAAGATCACTCTGGCTGTAGAGTAGCAGTGAACTGGTGGGTGCCTCCACTGATCATGTGGGTGGGAGTGACCAGAACCAGAAAATGGATGTTGTGATAATTGAGTTGAGAACCAATGGGGGGGGGGTGGAGAGGGCTGGATATAAGGGAGGGAGTTTTAGGTGGTAAATCAATAACTACAAGTCTTGCAAATTAATTGGATGCAGAGTTTTAGGGAGAGAGGGAGGAATTGTCAGGTTTCTGGCTTGGGTGATTGGTTGACTGTCACGATGGTTTTAATTGCTAATTTATGTGTTTTTTTGCAGGCTCAAATGTCAAGGAGAGTAAAGAGGTGATGCCATTGAACACAATATAATTTATACACAGTCTTTCCTGCTATATGAAATGTAGGTGCCTCCACAAACCAAATGCCCACATCTTATCCTTGAGCAATTGTGAAGATCTAGAGGCCAGCTCCTTTCCAGAAGACCCTGGGCCACCACTTAGTGGCTCTGCTTGGGAGAGGGATGTCCAGGCATTGGCTTGGCTTGATAGGAGCCCCTGCTCCTGGAAGCAATGGACACTGTTTCCCGGAGGTACCGCCTTTTGATGGACAGCTACTCCCAATCAAGAAGGAATATGGAGGGTTATGAAAGAACAGTGGTTTCTGGGAAGCTCTCAAGAACGTAAGACAGGTGACCTTTCCTCAAAAAGAAGAACAAGGAGAAGTATAACATTGTGAGTTGCTTTATGTAATTGTGTTGCACACACGCATGCCCATTACACAGATGAGGCTCAGCGGGATCCAGTAGTCCATTTCACATCATGATGCTTCCTATGGCCCAGTCAGACCACAGCCTGGGACTTGAGCTCCTGAAGGCTTAACCTTTCCCCTTCACTCTACTGAACACATTCAAACACTCTGTGTCCCCAGAGCACCCCAGAAACCAAAGAAAGGAAATGAAAGCTTGGTGTCATAGAAAGAGCCCAGACTCATATCTCCAGATAGAGCTGGGTCTGGATCCAGACTCCCTCTCTTTTGGGGTGACCCTGGGCTCATCCTCTTTGAACCTCAGATTTCTCCTTTGCAAATCAAGGATCACGGCATCATCTCTTAGGCTGTTGTGACAATCAAATGGGATAATGCAGCTGAAATGCTTGGCACATAGAAGGTACTCAGTGCCTGTTACTGCATTTCTCCTTCCTACAGGGGTTCCAGAGCTGGGAGGCTCACCTGCTGGCTCACGGGTGTGATGAGCAGCAGCCTCCACTCTGGCTTGTTGGCGACCCGGGGAGACAGGTCTGAGTCTATCTAGCATGACACATTATGCATAGAAGCCCTCTTGGGGTAACAGCCCTGCATTACTTCTGCCTAGTATGGTAATTTCTGCAGCAAAAAAATCTCCTATAAAGACAAAATCTTCTTTGCTACATAGTGCAACTCATGCTTTTAAATGTTTTTATTTAAAATAAATTAGCCGTGCTGTTGACTCTGGCGCAGAACCATGGGCTGCGTTCTCAGTCTGTCCCACTGCACTGCAGTGGGAGCCTGGCTGGGGCTGGGCTGAGGGCGGCTCCTTGCTGCTGCTGTGGGGTAGGCACAGGTCTAGGGGAGCGGAGAGCCAGGGTGCACACCTGCTCCCCTACTGCTTTCTCGGTGACCTTGGGAAAGTCACCTGACCGTTCCACTCAGCTGAGAGCCCAGCCACTATTCATCTATGAATTACACCAGGACTCAAAGTCTGCTGGGTAAATGGTCTCTGTTCCTCTTTCCCTAAAGGGGAGGATAATAATTCCTGCCTGGATGAGCTGTATAAAAGATACAGAATAGAGGATATGGAACACTGCACCTGGTACACGGAGAAGCTTAATATGCGAGAGCCTTCCGATATTATTTCTATCATCATTATTAATTGAGCATTGCTTCTGGGAGTTGTGGGGGTATAACTTCATCTTCGTGGTGTCTGGCAGCATGCCTCACACGCACAGTAGGTGTTCAGTCGATGATAGGATTGTAAAACCATTTTCCTATTTGCCTCCAGCATGGGCTATAAATCCCAGCTCGTTGCTTAGGGCATCTCTCCTGCATCCTCCCTGCCTCCTCCACCTGCTTCAGGGGATGCAATGACAACCCGGGAGGCTACTGTACTGGATGATTCAGGGGCTGCTCTGCATATTTTCTAATCCCCGCCCATGTGAGGGAGAGCCAAACCAGGCCTGGGGAATTATTTTTGGTATTTTCTCCAGCTATTCTAATCTCTAACATTTTGCGGTGGGTGGTTAGAGCTGGTGATTTTCCTTTCTTTTGTGCAAACGAGACCAGAATAAACAGTGCAGAGTGAGTCACTTCAGACTTCTTAGCACTTCAATTACTTAAAAACTCCAGGGCCCGATGAAGCTTAGAATGTCACCTTTTCCAGAACAGCCATATGCAGATGGGAAACGCTCCATATTCTGAGTAGTCAGTCGATGGCTTCCCGGCACAGGAAATCTGCTACTAGCTAGCTACTAGTGCCCACTCCCTGGATGCCAAGCCCTTCATACACATTACTTCATGTCTTACTTCATTTAATCCTTACTGTGACCCTATGAAGTAATACGCTTAATGCCTCTGAGGTCATAAGTAACAGCTCCCAGAGGTACTTCTTGCCTACCTAGAAGTCAGGGCCACTCTGCTCATGTTACATCCCTATGTCCTTGAACTCTTGCAACAATTCTATGACATAGTTATTGCTGTCTCCACTCCACAGATGAGAAAAGTGAAGCACAGAGCAGCCAATGGGGGAAAAAGAAGTGAACCAGAGTCATCGCCAATGTCTGGGTCTCCATGTTCTACATCTGAAGTCCAGCTCTGCTTTTTTCTTTTCTTTTTATTTACTTT
>PVLC010034858.1:0-16653 GCA_004027655.1 Graphiurus murinus | reverse complement strand
TGTGCCAATATGAGACAGTGAGAGGGGGAAGTAGGGGGGGGGAGAGAAGCAGGGAGAGGTAGATCAGGAATGTCTTAGAATATCTACTAAATGATCTCATGCTTCTTGTCTTTCTATGTACTAGATAGTGAATTTCATTAATTGCTTCCTTATAGGAAACCATTATTTTCAAGGCAATAGGAGGAAGAGAAAATCTTAGATATTCATTATGCATTATGCTTCTAATTTACTGCAAAATTCAATTTTATAGGTGTGCAACTTTTGAGTTCTGTATATATGCTTCCTTCCTCCCTGAAGTACTGGGAATTGAATCCAGGGGCATTCTACCTCCAGGCTATACCTCCAGGCCTTTCTTATCTTTTGTTTGAAACAGGATCTCACTAAGTTGTTGAGAGTCTCACTACCTTACAGAGGCTGTCCTCAAACCTTTGATCCTCTTGTCTCAGCCTTTCAAGTACCGGGGTTACAGGCCTGTGCCACCATGCCCAGCTCTCTTCTTTTTTCTTATATGTATTTTGATGGTTTCCCCTATCTTCTTTAATTGTATGCTCATTTTTAAAAATCTCATTCTTTTTCTTATATGAATGTAAGACTGCAATGAATACTAAGCAATTCTTCAGCTTTTAAAATGTAACTTGCCAAGCACAGTAGCACACACCTATAATCTTAGGACCTTCTTAGGAGGCTGAGATGAGACAGGAGGGTCTCAGGTTCAAGGCCAGCCTTGGCAACTTAGTGAGATCCTGTTTTAAAAGACAAAAATAAAAAGAGCTGGGGTAGAATGGCCAGAGGTAGAATGGCCCTAGGTTCAATGCCCAGTACCAATAATAAATAAATGAAATAAAATAAGA
This sequence comes from Graphiurus murinus, assembly GCA_004027655.1. NCBI lineage: Eukaryota > Metazoa > Chordata > Mammalia > Rodentia > Gliridae > Graphiurus > Graphiurus murinus. Next base: position 15,802 of record PVLC010034858.1, on the reverse strand, counting down.
TGTAGTTATTCATTATAATTTATTACTAAATATATTTTAAGTTTTCTCTTTAATTCAAACCTTATTTAAAATCTTTTACCTAGTTTTTTATTGATATTAACAGAAAAGAGCACAAAAAGCATTATGATTATGTTTATAAATTTTTAAACTTCAAATCAATAGTTTTTGGGGTTTTTTTAATGGAAGCCATCCTTTGATGTACTTTCTGATTTTGGTACATAATAGCCAGGGAATTAGGTCTCTATAATATATAAGCAAATATGTTATATATTTATATATTATAAATATAAAACATATAATTATCTTAAGATTTCCTTGTCATTTCTTGAATATTTCTGTTTTTGAAAGAAAACATTTTCTTCCTTTTTTTATTGGCACAAGGTTTCACAGATGATACATGCAAATACATGTAATAAAATGTCTGTATGATACCATATACACGTGTCTGTCGTATCTTGTATCAAATCATAGTTATCCTTAGCCATTCTAAAATTGGTTCAGGTCAGAATATGGCTCACATAGAAATTCGTTAGGATGGCGTTGTTGTCAGCAAATGAATACCACTGCTGGAAGCCTGAGGTCATTGGTTGTAGGCTGTGGCCGCCACAGTCCCATCGGGCCACCCCTGGCCTTGAGAATCAATATCTCAGCACTCTGGCACCAATCTGTGGCACACCGCTGTGGGAAGAGGTGGGAAGCCCAGCTATCAATCCTTTTTAATTGTTCGCTTAACCTGCTCATTTCAGATAAATACATGTTAAAGTTCCCTGCATGAAGGTGGATTTGTCTGCTTTCCTTCTAACTTGTCAGGCTTTTTTCTTTACATATTTTGAAGGAAGATTGTTAGTGTTCTATAAAAACATGATTCATATGGGTTCCATAGTTCTTAAAGATTACAATGTTTAGTAATAACTTATCTCTATCGTCTTGCTTAGAGATTCTCAATTCAAATTCTCTCTTGCCTAAAATTTATTTTGCTATTTGGGCTTTTGTGCTACAACATGTGCCAGGCAGAGATAAAGGAGTCCGGAGTCCATTTAAATTTTGCCTTTGATGTTTCATTCTGTTTTAGTTGTGCCACTAGTATCCAATATTGAGCTATTACCCAATCCAAGGATCTATTTCCTTCATATTGTAATCATATCTGTGGGGCTTAGTTTTACATTCATATTTTCTTGTGAATAATCTTTCTTACTGTTTATTTTTATTCCCCTGTCCTGTTTTGTTTCAATTGAGTTTCCTTTATTCATTTTATCCTTCTAGTATTTTAAGGTTGATTTGCCGTATTTGAATTTTGCTGGTGAAAACTCTTAAGTCATAGTAATATATATCACTCCCTAGAGCTAGTCAGTGTCCATATCCTTTATTTCAACAAGATAAAAAAACTTAGTAACATTTTTTTTATCTTCTTCTTTGCTGGAACCCCAGTCTCCTTCCATATTATGATCCAGATTGGTGCCAAATATTTTTAAATTATGCAAAAATAATCACATCAGCCATAAGTCTTATTGGTTGCTGGGGGGTTTGTGGTATGGTTTTGTTTGTTGTGGTTTTATTATTATTTTTTAGCAAGGCCATTTTTAAAACATATCTGCTTCTTCTTTCTTGAATTTATTATTTGGAAAAAAAGTGTTCTGTCATTTTTATCATCTAACGTTGTTGAGGAGAATCATGGATTCCATATGAATCATCATTTTTAGACTATGACAGTCTAATCTTCAAACCTCTGTAGGTATCATGATTGTTTTCTTCCTTTGCAAACTTTGAAGGATTTCTCTCTGTCCTTTTTATTCTGAGATTTTACCAACATATGTCTAAATGTCATCTTTCTACTCTTCTCTGCCCCCTTCCTCCTTTTCCTCCTCCTCCTCCTTTGCTTCCTCCTCTTCTCATTCCAAGAAACACTTCCTGAATCTTTACCTGAATCTTTAGGTTAGGTAATTCTTTCCTTTCATTAGCTTCTGGTAGACAAAATGTAACCTGTTTTTTGTTTGTTTGTTTGTTTGTTTGTTTGTTTTTGTGTGTGTGTGTGTGTGTTTTCTGCAAAGATAGATACTCCCAATGCCCATTGCCCCAAAAGGAGACAATTCTTGGATAGGAAACTGAAACTTAGAAAATAGAATAGCCATGGGTGGTGGTGCATGCTTATAATCTCAGTACTTGGGAGACTGAGACAGGAGGATAACAGGTTCGTGGCTGGCATCAGTGAGGTCCTCTGCAACTTAGTGAGACCCTGCTTCAAAGTAAAGAATAAAAATTAGGGCTGGGGGTATAGCTAGAGGTAGAATGCCCTTGTCTTCAATCCCCAGTACTGTGAAGAAGAAGGAGGAGGAGGAGAAAGCGGAGGAGGAGGAGGAGAAGAGGAAAGAGTAGACAGTGGCTACTTAAAGATGTCACATCCTAATCTCTTGAACCTGTGAACACATGGAAACATCACTGCCATAATCATAGCATATTACATACTATAGTTGAACTTAAGATGGGGAAAGTATCTAGGTGGATCTGGCCTATCTCATGAGCCCTTAAAAGAACAGTGCTCTCTCTGGCTGGAGAATGGGTTGGGGGACAGGAAGTCAGAGACATTCTACCCAAGAGAAGGACTTGATGTGCCATTACTGCTTTGAAGATGAAGGAGGTGCATGCAAAGGAATATGACCACAGTCTCAAGGGTTCTGAAGATGATCTAGGCTGCCAGTGAGCAAGAAAACAGATACCTCAGACCTACAAGTAAGTACCTAGAATTCTTCCAACACCTGAATGAGCTTGGAAGCAAATTCTTCACCATGTCTCCTGATAAGAGGCCAGCCAGCTAATTAATGCCTTGATTTTGACCTTATGAGACCTTAGACAGAGAATACAGCAAAACAGGCCCAGACTTCTTTTTTTTAAATTATTTTGTTTGTTTGTTTTTTGAGGTAGTGGGGATTGAACCCAGGGGCATTCTACCTCTGAGCTACATCCCCAGCCCTATTTTCTATTCTTTATTTTGAAACAGGGTCTCATCAAGTTGCGGAGGGCCTCACTAAGTTGTTGAGGCTGGCCTCGAACCTGCTGTCTCAGCCTCCCAACCACTGGGATTACAAGTGTAAACCACCCCACCTGGATCTGCCCAGACTTTTGACCTACAGAACTGTGACATAATTCATGAGTTTATTGTCAGCGGCTAAGTTTGTAGTTATTTGTTGTGCTCCATAGAAAGCTACAGAAGACAAATCTTCATCAAGTAGGAAATATTCTTTGAGGAGGGAAAATGATTAGTTAGGAAAGCTATGTAAATGGTGATAGCTAAAGGGGAGATCCCAGAATAGGAATGTGAATATTTATGGTCATGGTGGTCAAGGTCTTTGTAACCTTTTCTATCAAGAAAACTGTCAAGTTTGGAGATAGTTATCAATTTCCTTATATTAATGCAAACTAAGTAGAAGCCACTGTCTCTGTAGAGTTGATACAAGACTGAACTTTCTTATAATGTGTAAGTCCTGCCCCTGTATCTTTGTGTTCCTACTTCTCCATCTTACCTTAACTATGGCTCTTTGAGAGAGTGAGATGTGGTAATAAATTCCTTCGAAAATCTGATACAAATTATGCTTTACATTCTCATGAAACTAGACTTCTCTAAAAAATTTGACATTCAATATGAAAGAGATCTTCTCTTGCCAATGGACCAATTGATTTCAAATTTATACTACATATATTTTTCATATCTACAATTTATAATAACCTTTTTAGTTAGATATTATTTCCCTTGCTTAAAACTATGAAACCAAGGCTCACAAAAATGAAGTGACTTGCTCAGCAAAGCTACATAGGAAATTAAAGTGGATGCCAGATTTGAAACAAGGCCTGCCTTTTCTCAACTTCTGGGCATTGGTTCATTCACCTAACATGCCAGTTCAAAGGCTGGGCAAGCTCTTTTCTGAGCCCTAAATCCCCAGAGTGGGACCCTACTCTGCCTGGATCCTTCCAGCTCTATCTTTTGATATCTGCATCTAGTTCTGCTCAGATTGGACTTCAGTGGTTAACTACTGCTTTCTAGTTTACTGCAATAGAGATGTCTATGGGAATTATCAGGGGCCTGCCATGGCCCTAACACCCTAATATACATTCTGCATCCATTAGAGTAGACTAATGGTTCTTCCCCTCAAAGAACCAACTCCTCTATCCAAACTTTTTCCAGATTCCAAACTTAGGATCATTCCCCATCCCCTCCTGAGGTGAGAGGGTGGGACATTTGGAAATACTCGAGTGTCCCTTTTCACTGTCACACTCACTGAGGGGTGATCAGTTATTGAAATCTACAACTCCTATAATTCATAGGTCAGTTCATATAATAAAGAACTGTCTTTCCCCAAAATCAATTGTACTTGGCTCCATCTACTTCCTCTTCCTCAGTGACCCACGTGACCTCCTCAGTTCATCCAGTCCATGGACCACACAGCATCTTTCTTTGGTGATCTCATCCCCACCCCCACACCCCCGTCCAGGATTATGTCCATCCATGAATATCCCTGGACACCTCGTACTTTTCCATTTGTCTTGATCTTGAAATCCCTGCTTCCGTTTATTGTAGTAATAGTAGCCTTCTTCCATTTGTCTTCTGTTGTTGAACCATGGATCCCAAAAGCCTCAGCTTAAGTCCTACTTTTAAGAAGTTTTCCCTCAGTCCCAGAGGCAGTGTCTCGGTGAGGGTAATGTTCTCCTCCACATGCTCAGAATTTGGTAATAATCTAACAAAGAGGAATTGCTCAGTGATTGTTGTGGAATAAGTAAACAAGTGAATAGATACATTAATCTATAACTAATGAGCAATGACTAAGTAAATGAGCAATGGGATTGCAAGGAAGGAAATGCATTATATATAGCTAAGTGAGACATTCCATACCATAGCTAGCCTACAAGCATTGAATATCATCTATTTTCTGATGCAGAACTCAGGTGGAGATCAGGTGCATTTGTAAATACCCTATAGAGTCCCCTTCACTCATGTTCATATATGTTTTGTTCGCTAATGACTGGGCACTGCCTTTACTATGCTTTCCTCTCATTGACAGGCTGGTGGCCAGTCTGGATCATGATGCTCTCTCAGTGAGCATGGACTGCAATAGTAACTGGGAAAATTGGTCCATGGTGTCCACTGGCTGGCTCTGTATGCATGACTAGGGCTGGTTTGGGCCCCCACACAGTTGTCCCTTTGCTTTCTTTTTGATCTAGATGCCTTTTGCACAGAATATTAATTATTAAAGAGTTGAGACAACCATTTTAAATGACAGAATAGCTATTTTGAGAATCCTAGCTCTGCATGAAAAATAGATTGCCTTCGTAACACAAGGGTATCATGATAGAGGAAACTTCAGGAGGCTGTGTACATTGAATTACCACTCCCTAGATCCTCATTGGCTAAAGGGAGATGTTAAATGCTAATTTCTTAGAAATGAGAAGTGAGCCTAAAAGATTTGGGATATGAAAGCTTATATGCACTAGACTAATTCATTCACTTACCACAAACACAGCATTCCCTGCACTTCTCTGAGGCACCAAGCAAGAGGGATTCTGAGGAAGGCCAATTTTATTATTCTCAAGGAGTTTACGGTCTAACGCTGGAGACCAACCCATGGAATTTGCAAGAGAACTGGTTGAGGGAAGTTGCGGGCTAACTCCACAGGGCAGACATTCTTCCGTCAGCCTAAGGAAGGCTGGAGGTTAGAGGAGAAAATCAGGGAGCTCCCCAGAAGATGTGAATGCTGACTCTGAATTTCACTAGGCAGGTAGGAATGGACCAGACCAACAGAGGAGGAATTCCAGAGAGAGGATCCAGATTGTGTTGTAGAAATGCAAAAAGCTGTCATTATTATTGTTCCTATCACCTCCCTTAAAATTTGTGAATAGCGCCTGTGGAATTAGTAATTATGCACAGCTTGGTGTTATATTGTATTATCACTGAATGTAATTTCTTTATTGCATTGCTATTAAAGTCTACTTGTTTATACATTGTCTGCTCAAACGTTTTTGTGTGTTTTTTTTCCCTCTGCATTCTAAATGGAATGTGTACAGAGACTAACCTCACCTCTACCCTCCCCCCTGTCTGCTCCTTCTTCCTTGAGCCCTTCTACAATCTCAGCAGTCACTCACTCTCAGAGTCATGGCTTCCTCTTTGTCACCTCCTCTCTCCTCTTTCCCTTCTTCTCTCCCTGTCCTCTCCAAAGCATCAATTACAAGGGAAGATGATGGGGCCTCGATGAAGTTCCACTCCCATTCCATGCCCCAGGAACATCTCTACTGTTCCAGACCTGGGCAGAGAGAGGCCTGAACCTCTCAGAGGGGCCTTGATTATTGCCACAGGCTCTGCCCTGGCTTCCCGGACTCCATTCTTTTCTTCCAGATGACTTGTCTCCCTTGTCTATACATTTGAAAACTTGCAGTCCAGCAAGATAGATAAAACAGCTCCCTTGCACTTTAAAGGGATCCAGTGAGATCCGGAGAGACCCAATGGAGACCAGGTTAATAAAGCGCCAGGCACTGGGAAATGGGAAAGGTGATGTTTCAAGCATTACTGATGTTCTTGTTCTTTGGCCTTTTCAAGAACAAAAACTTTAATATGCTCCAGGGAGTGTGTGTGTGTGTATGTGTGTGTGTGTGTGTGTGTGTGTGTGTGTGTGTGTGTGTACCTATGTGCATGTGTATGTCACACAGAGACACCAGGCTGAGATTAGGGTTTGTGACAGATTGCAAAAGAACAGAATAATGAAGCAAGACCATAGCCCCAAAACTAGATTGTTTTCTTCCGAGAAATTTTCTGAATGTTCTTTTCTTTCACGTTAGCATATTGAGATCCAAATTTGCACAACTGTGTTGATAGATTTCCTCTAAAGGGCAGTGGAAAGCATACTTTTCCACTCCTAAGGCTTCCTACAGTCAGAAAGAAGGAGCCTTTGACTCAGAGGGAGAGGAGGAGCACCACCCAGTTTAATGTTCCCAACCTGCTCCCTGTTTTTTTTTTGGGGGGGGGGGGCGATGGCTTCAGATCCAGGGATCCATTATTGTAGAAAAAATTAAGTCTCAGAAAAAGCTGAAGGTGGGCTGCTGGCTAGGACCTTGACAGAGGAAGGCAGAAGTCCATAGAGTTGCTGTCTGTGAGAGCCAGGGAGGCTAATCCTGCAAAGAGGATTGACCATTGTCCCCAAGGGAGCATTGCTGAAGCCAAAGTATGGACAGCCCACCCAGGCAGCTGCACCATCAAAGTCAACCAAGTTCCCTGCAGCCAAATAGACAATGGATGTGGTTCTGATACCAGAGGGTACCACCGGTACAACTCTGAGGACAAGAATAATGCCAGGTACCTCTGTCCTCCCCAGGCCAGGATGCCATGTTGACTTCCACGACACATTCTCACACAGAGAAGTGGGACTGTTGGTGATCCCCTCCCCATAATGGAGCCATTTTTACCCATTGAGAGATTGAAAAATGCCTCGAAAGATTATTTACATTTTGAGATAAGACAAAGGTAGCTTTATACCAGGTTGAAATATAGGCTTTGGTACTTTTTGTTTTATATTGTGAGTGGATGTATGTATATGTTTGGTTGGGGTGGGATGAGGGCGTGTCATCTGGCTGGCCAGCTCATAGAGATTTGGAAGCAAGGCCCCTGAATTTCATGCAAATCTTTAAAAACAATTATCATTTTCTCTGCAAATGCAAGTTATGGTGAAAGCTAGCTCTGTGACTTCCTCCCACAGTAGCCTTTCAATAAATTGTCTCAAGGGAAAAGATGAGTAGGAAGTAAGAAAACTGGGACACGATCCCAAGGAATGACTTAACCTGACATTTCACTGACGCCATGATCTGTACCAACCCATCTTCAAACATTATTTCTCATTTGTTCCTTTAATCAACTCAACCTCTTCCACAGGATAAACTTCTCTATATTTAGAGTCTCTCTAAAAATGTGCTGTAGCTTCATAATAAGAAAATTGCTCCTTACTTGACACAGGGGCTTCACCCTCCTCCCACCCGTCTGCACGTCTTTGTGAAGTCCATCGTTCTTCTCTCCATTGTGCTAAGTTGATGGACTCTGAGTTTCCAAGGCTGAGCCTCAGTGGGCACAAAGAATGAGACTAGAAAGGGGAGATGCAGAGAAACCGGAGTGCCTGCTTGGCAAGACACGGGATCAGATAAGGACCAGGGAGCAAAACACGAAAGAAGGGACTGTCTTTAAGGGACACAAAAATGGCCTTTATGCAGAGCCATCACTGCCGGGAGTTAAGGAAGTAGCCTGGCTGGGACCGTTTTTCAGGAATTACAGAGCATCCTGTCAGTGGCCTCTAGCCTGGTTTGCATCTCAGCTTTCTCTTTGCCCAGGCGTCAGGCTTTAATCTGGCACAGGATGGGACCTCAGCAGCAGGTGTCTCTGAAGGAGAGAAGAAATCTGGTCATTAAGCAAGTTTCATGATCAGCAGCTCAGGAAATTTCCATTGATTATTGGCTGCTGCGTGCCTGGCACCCTGCTAGGAGTCAGGCAGAAGGAGGGTTCATCAGAAAGCCCCTGTGCCAACTGGCAAGTGTACAGTGGGGCATGGGGAGCATTTATATGCGCAGAGTAGAATCATCTGGCAATGGCAATTGTGCCACTGTGGGTACTGCAAATCGCTAGTTCAGCGGTAAATTTCCTTGAAACTCCTGCTGAATTATTAAAAATAAATCTACCCAGGCTAGTGCTCTGTATGCGCTGCACCCAGTCTTCCACTCCCGACCCCTTCTCTGCTCTGTGCCCTATAGAACAGCTCGCATCCGTCTCCAGGGTCTGTACTCTTTTATTATGAGGATTATGAGGCAACTCCTGAAATTATCAAGAATACTAATGGGGTTGTTTGAAGAGCTATTTTGAAAACCATTGGAATTGAAGTTGTTTCCCTCCCCCAAGTAATGGGAGAACAAACATTTCCACCCATCCTTCATTTTCATCTCCCCCTGATGACTGCCTTCCCTGAGCCTTTTGGGGGACATTTGAGGGGTTTGAGGGTTGACATCAGAATCAAGGGACGAACGTTTAGGCTTGCAGACCTACAGGACATACTAAATTGTCTGCATCACAATATCTTGCTTCACTGGACATGGTGGTGCTCGCCTGTAATCCCAGTACTTAGGAGGTTGAGATGGGAGGATTCCAGGTTTGAGGCTAGCCTCAGCAACTTAGTGAGACACTCAGCAACTTAGCAAGACCCTGTTTCAATATAAAAAGGGCTGGGGGATGTAGCTTGGAGGTAGAATACCCCTGAGTTTAATCCCCAGTTCAATCTTCAGCAGTGGCCTGGTCCCTGATGATTTTATGTTCTAGTTCTTAGTATATGAGCCATCTCCCCTAATAGATTAGGCTGAACTTTATGTGGCAGCGCTGGGTGGATTGTGTGTCCTTATGGTAATGCCCAACACAGCTTTTGCAGCCTCTGCAAAGGCATGTGACATAGAAGCAGAAGCCAGAAGTTCCATCCCACCACCCAGTGAACTGTGTTTTCGCATTCACAGCTCTCTTCCCATTCCGAGAATAGCCCGTCATGCTTTCCCCTCCCTCTATAGGTGATTTCTCTGCCAGTTGGCTCCTCCATCAGAGCCTCACCAGAACCCGCTCTCCTCCATCCCTCATCCTCACCAGCCAGGCAGCTGTGGCTTCCTCCCACACACCTTCGGCCCCTTTATCTTCAGGTGGCGGCCAACCGTGTACTTCCAGACCTGCACTCTGCATGATCCAGCTCCCGGCTGCACCAGCTCTCCTCCACCTGCTCACTTTCTCTGACTACAATCCAAAGGACCTCAACCATGACCCCCTACAGCACGCCTGGAAGGTGGCTCTGCAGCCCTATTCTAGTGTGACTGGTGATGGTGGGCTCCCTGCCAACTACTCCTCTCCCATTTGTGCAGCTCTAATAGAAAGCCTTTCTTCAAAATAATTGGAAGAGGGCCTTGAAAGTCCCTGGAATGCAAATCCAGCATGTACATGGAAGTCAGTGGGCCAGAAAGCCACAATGAACCATGCATGCCATGTCGCATGGCAAGCCAGGGTGAGTTTAGGGCTGGGCAGCTTCAGTGCTCTGACAGTGAGCACACCATGACACACAGCCTCCCTTAGTCTAGCTGAGCTGCTAGAATGTCCACCTCCAGTCTGTTGCTCTCCTCTGCTGACCACAGGGCACTCTGCATAGCTGCCCTCATGGGTTGCTAAAGCCTTCTCTTCCTCGAGCTTGGGGCCCTGTGGTTGGGCCATAACTTGACCGCGGTCCCTCTCTGGTTCCCTGTGTGCCTTCATCCAGCCGGGATGCTTTTCTCCCGGCTCTTAAACATCCCTTCTTTGAGATACAATTTCCAGTAGCCTTTCAGGAAGCCATATCTGATAACCCATCTTCGCCATCTTCCACTTCATCCTGTAGCAATTCAGTAAAGTCGACCAGAATTCTTCCTACCGTTGTCATGGTCTTGGCTACGTTACTGTGGCTCTTTGTTCTTCTTGAATAGACTGTGTTTTGTGGAGACAGGGACTCCTGTTTTATTGGCCCTACATACATAAGGAAAATGCATTTGAATTTTTCTTTAATAACTGTTGACTAACTTCCTAATTGTGTCTAACTTCACACAAGGGAACTGAAGCTCAGGGGTGTTGGGTGATTCCCAAGTTCCCTCAGCTGAGTATAATCACAGCCAGGAAGCAGCCCAGGTCCCTTGGCTCCCATTCCATGTGCCTGGCACATCCCAGTGGCCTATATAGAATTTCAATACACCAGCTCTTTATGTAAATTATTTACTCGTCCAGGTATCCGCATGTCCTCTGGGTAATGTGATCGACCCCCATCTAAATCAACCCCCATTAAAGAATAACATCCGTAAATGTATACATCATCTCTCATTAGGCTTTGTACTTATTTGCCTTTGTAAAGAACTGTGCACAGACGATCACTCAATACACTTTTTTTTTAAAGATAGTAGTGATTTTTGCCACAAGTCTTTATTTAGGATAAGTGTGCAATTCTAGGGAACAAGGCTACCATTCTTACTCACATCCTCACATTCAAACAAATTCTGCAGATGGAGCAATGCCACTACACTGCAATTGAAGCTTTCTCCAGCCATTCTCTGCAACCACACTCGAATTTTCAGTCCCTCAAATAGAAAATGAACTGAATAGGCATTAACCGAGCAATCTCTGCACTTCTTTGAAAATTGCAAACTTGCTGCATTTTTCTCTTATGGTTGATAATAGCCATGAAGAAGCCAAACATAATTCTTTCTCTTCAACTCCTGAAATACATCATTTGAAAAGCTTCCCCTACTGGAAAAGAAAATGAGGAGAAAAATCATATTAGAAACTAATGAACTCACACAGCGTTATTTTCATTACTTAGTAACCTCAGGGTAGAAATAATTTTCCTTAAACAAATTTTTAAAATGTGGACTAAGGGACACATATTCTTAAAAGCCTGAAGTCATCAAACCCGGGTGATAACTTTTTTTTTTTTCAAGTTTATGAATTTTGAAGTAGAAAAACAGTCTTTTATGTCCTCAGCTAGCTTTAAATTCAATTACATATTCCAGCTAAGGTCATTAAGCCCTGAAACTGACCTAGATTGAGAGAAAGAGGACACCAATTCTAAAGGCATGTATATTTGGGAGAAAGCTCAAGTGGAGTCTTTGTGTTTTCCTGCAGGGATGAATAGAGAATACCGCACGGTGACAAAGCACACACTACAGGCTGAGTTGTCTCTTATGGATTAAACTGGCACTACCCAGAGCATGAGCTGGATTGTTCCCAGAGAGACAGGCACAGCGTCCAGTGACTGTGGCAGCCAAAAGAAAGATGTCACAGCAGGGTCACTTGTGTAACCAGACAGGACTGACCCTTTGCTGAATATGTAAAATGATTGTAGAGTCAAAATAACAATAATAAGCTGGGTGTGGTGGTGCACGCTTGTAATCCCAGTACCTGGGAGGCTGAGACCTGAGGATACAGGTTTGTGGTCAGCCTCAGCTAACTAATGAGGTCCTCTTCAACTTAGTGAGACCCTGTTTCAAAAAAATAGGACTGGGAGTGTAGCTCGGAGGTAGAATGCCCCTGGGTTCAATCCCCAGTACAGCAAAACAACAACAACAACAAGAATAATAATAATAATAACAATAATAGGAGGAGGAGGAGGAAGAAAACAAGGAAGGAGAAGATAAAGAGGAGGAAGAGTAGGAGAAGGAGGAGGAGAAGAGGAAAGTCGGTTTCAGACCAGTGTTTTCCTAGGTACCTACAAAGGGTCTGGCCTGCCATAGAATCTTTCTGTGTGCTCCTTTCAGAATATATGTGTCCTTGGGTCCTATGGAAGGAAACACAAAACAAATGCATGTGGGAGATACTCCCCTTACTCAAAACACCACAGACATGCTGAGTTAAAAATGGAAAAGCCAATCAGTTAGAAACTGTAAATTCATAGCTTCACTTGAGACCAAGAAAGGAAAATTCCACATTGAAACAAAAATGAGGGAATCTCAAAAATAGGAAGTGAGAGCTAAAATTGAAAAACATTACAGGGAATTGGAACCTGTTACAGGCCTTAACAGCTGGGACTAGAAGTTAGTCCCACACAGGGAAATCCAGCCAGCAGCCCCAAGTGGGTGGGCAGCTGGAACTGAGTGGCCTGAGTTGATTCTGCAGCCACTAGCACTGCCCAGTGTAAGAAAATCACTTCCTGCTTGTATTTTTCAAGTTTCTCTAGAGGAACTGAACCCACAGCATTTGTATAAAAAGGGATTTATCAAATTGGTTTTCATACTCAGAAGGAAAGTGATCCTGAAGTGGCTGCCTACATGCTGGAGAGACAGAGGAACCAGCCACTGCTCTGTCCAAAAAGCTGAAGACTCAGAACATGCGGGACCAATGATGCAACCCACTTCCAGATGGAAAAGCCTGGAAACTCCCTAAAGAAATGCTGGTGAGAGTCCACATTGGAAGAGTGAAGGAGTTGGAGTGTTATGTCCTCAGGTGAGCAGTAGCAATCAACACATCCCCTCAGGAAGAACTGAACTGGCCTTCACACTGCTTCCTCCTTCTTCTGCCCTTTGCTCCACCCATGCCCCCAGCCTATTGGATAGTGCCACCTATATTGAGGGTGGGGCTTCCCCCCAATTTGCTATTCTACATGCCAATCATCTCATCAACACATCCCAGAGTCTCTTAATCCTAGTAGCCTCTCAGTTCAATCAAGTTGACCATCCAGATTAACCATCACACTACTGAACCCAAGAAAGCTACAAATGATATTTCCTACCTATGTAGGCCAGTGGGTGAACATGGTCCCACCTTCAAGAAATAACAGAGAAGTCCATGATCTGAGTGTGTTGGAAACTTAATCTCCATGCCACAGATGGGAAGTGAGGCCCATAAGAGACCCTTAATGGGGTTGTGCCCTTGGGATTAATACATTACTGCAGGGGTGGGTTAGTTGTTGTGAGAGTGGGTTGCTGCAAAAGCTATTTTGGTCTTTTCTTGCCCTGTTGCCTTCCACCATGGGAGGACGAAGCACAAATGCCTTTGCCAGATGCCAGAGCTATGCTCTCGGACTTCCTGTCCTCCAGAACTATGAACCAAAGGAATTTCTTTTCTTTACATGTTAGCCAGTTTGGGGTATTCTGGGATAGCAGCAGAAAATGGCCTAAGATAGTCTTATTATTAATCAAGAAAATGTCAACGAAAACAATAAAATGACATTTCACAAATAAAACAAATGCTGGAAACTGTAAAAATAGAAATGTTGAAAAATATGTGGAAATGTCAGCACACTGATACAATGCTATTAAGAGTGCTAAAATCATAGGTCCATTTTGAAGATGAAATCTGTCAATATCTAGTAAATTTGAACATGTACAGAGATGGTCCACTGAAATATATAGTTCTCATAATGGATAGTTCTAAAAATTCATACCAGTGAGTGTAGAAACATAAGAAGAAAATCATATGGTAGAATGTATGTAAACTTTGAAACCATGCAACCTCATACTATATACTATGTAAATACTTATTTAAGAAATGTTTAGAAAATGCAAATGGAAAGATTTCCAGCAGGGCATGGTAATGCATGCTTGTAATCCTAGTACTTGGGAGGATGAGGCAGGAGGATCACAGGTTCGAGGACAGTTTCAGCAAATAGTGATATTCTCATCAACCTAGTGAGATCCTGTTTCCAAATACAAACAAAATAGGGCTGGAGGTGTAGCTCAGAGGTAGAATGCCCCTGCATTCAATCCCCAGTCTCTCTCTCTCTCTCTCTCTCACACACACACACACACACACACACACACACACACACACACACACGATTGCCAACAACTGTGTGATGGTTGTCTCTAGACAGGAGGAATGGGAATGAAGGTGGAAGATGTGTCAGATGAGCTAGGCAACAACTCCAAAGTGCAATGGGGGGTGATACAAGCTAGTGAAAACTAAGTTTTCAACCCAGTAGTGACTTATGACCACACACAAACTATTGGGCAGAACTGATCATGTAATCTTACAGTACCCAGAGGAGAAAACAGAGACTTAGCATTAGAAGTTTCTAGTACTCCGGTGGGAACCTTGGGATTTTCAGTTGATCATTAATTTTTGCGTTACTTAATAGAAAAAAAGTTGATAAATAACAAAATGTTAATATTCTAGGTGATGAGAACATAGATGCTTTTGACATTAATCTTTGTCTACATTTCCCTTGGAATGTGGTATGTGCCTCTCAGTTACTACTTCTTAGTGTAAATTAGACTCTCTTATCAACTCAGGGCAAAAGATACAAAAGAGGAAGTAGATGCATACTTTAGTTACTGAAAAATTCTTTATCACTTTGAACAATAAAAGTAAGATCTTTAGAATATGCCAGAACATTTCTCTATAATGACTACTATCTAAATCTATTGTCTCATCTCCCATCCTGTCAATCAAACCAAAGTGTTCTTAATGTCCTGAGCAAATTAAAGTCTTGATTCATTTGTTGTTATTCCTAACTTTCCCTGGATTAGTCTTCTTCAATGTGTAAGTGTGAAATACAGTTTATTCCAAATTTCAGTGATATTTTGGTAAGAAACAAAAGTAAGGGCCAAAGAAAACCTGTCCACCTGCAGCAATTAGCATCAAATTAGTATGCATGCCACTTTAACAAGTAAAGGCAAAATATTCTGTGTTTCTGCTGCTACAGGAAGTCTGATTTTGCATGTATCTGTTCACAATCCTTTCACATCTATCACTTTATCAGATTCTCTTAACCTCCCTGTCTGGTCAGGAGGGCAGGTATTTGTTATCCAAGGTGAATGAATGAAGATACTGAGCCGAGAGAGCTGTTCTGGGAATCCAGGTTTCAGAATGATAAGCTCTTCCCACCAGATCACTCTGTCTGTTTGGAATGGCAGTGTCAGCTCTTTGTCCCCAAACTGGCCTGATCCTTTACTACATACCCTCATTTCTTTTGAAGACAAGACTTGATGCAGGCCCCTGGAATCATTGAAATTGTTGAAGAAACTTGGTAACTTCAGTACAGAAGACGAGCATGCTAGATTAAACAACAGGCTGTAAACCTTCATTCAGGTCAGAGGTGGAGTGAATATTTGTTCAGAATCAGGGAGAGTGAAAATCAGTAGCCTGGTTCCAGCACAGCATGTCTCGGATTCCAGCTCTGCCTCTTACTTGCCTAGGACTTGGGAAACCATTCTCCTTCTCTGTGCCTCAGTTTCTCCACATGTCAAGTGAAGAAATTGAATTCGATGACCTCGAAGGCCCCTTCTGCTCTGAGAAGAC